>VZRE01013335.1:111741-141070 GCA_013396775.1 Cephalopterus ornatus
CGTGTGCGGGACCATGGGGGGCTGCGGAGGGACACTCCCCCCTCGTGTGCGGGACCCCCACGGGGGCACCCCTGTGGTCTGGGGCAGGGTCCAGACTCCACAGGGATGCCCTGGCAGGAGGGAGGAGGGAGCTGTGATGGGTGGCTGCCAGCTCCAGGCAGGCAGGGGCACTGCTCCACCCGAGATCGATAGGGATGAAGAAGGCCCCCCTTGTAAACAGCTTAATAAGGAGGAAAAGATGCCACAGCTGTGCTGGAGCTGCTGTAGGACGTGCTGGGATGGGCCAGGGATGTGCTACAGAGGGGATCCTGCTGTCCCCTGCCCGGGGGGAAGACCAAGCTCAGTTCCAGTTCAAATGCAGCAGAAGGCACCAGTAAAGGCCTGTTGCCTGCCCCTAGAGACCCTGCAGTGGGATTAGATGCTGTAGCCTGTGTTTGAGAACAGGAACTGAGGTGAGGAGAAGATGATGCTGCTGCCTGTGTTGTCTGAGAATGGCTGCAAGTTGGCAGATAATCCAGGGAAGAGCCTTGGGTGCTTGGCTGGGTGAACTGAGCACCCACAGTAGGATGGAGAGGTGAGAGGATCCCTGGAACCCCATCCTGGTGCAGGGGGGAGCCTGGAGCTCAGCCTGTGCCTCCGCCATGGGGTCCTGCTGCATCCCCCTGTGCGTGTGCCCTGGTTACAGAGGTGTTCTCCTTCCTTGCTCATTTAGCTGTTGTAGTGTTCTTTTAATTAAATTAGCATCTTTTAATACATTTTGTCTTGCCATCAGAGCTTAATGTCTCTGCAGCTGCAGGGAGCTCAGAGCAGCTCCAGGGCCCATGGTGGGGTGTGCAGCCCCGCTTGTGGCAGTGCTGGGATGAGCTGGCATTGCTCAGTGCTGACCTTTCTGGGGTTCTGGGTCCTGTCTAGAATCTTCTGCTGTTCCCTGGGGCTTGTCAGGAGCAGGAGCACAGGGACCTCCATCCTTAACAGGTAGCTATCCCTGGATAGCGAGGAAAGGAGATGAAGCTGTCCCTGGAGGGGACTGGGCAACTCAGGACAGCCTCAGCTTGTCTGCTGCTTGCAGACTGTCAGGACCTGCTTGTCCTCTGCCAGAGATGCTGCCCACTGTGCTGGTCGGGCAGGCTCATGCACCTCCTGTCCTTCCTCATCCCTTGCAGATGGGGTCCTGGCTCCTTCTGGGTGCTCAGCACCAGTGATCTGCCCTGTAGGCACTGCTGCCTCCCCTGCCAGGGCCGTGCAGGCTCCTGCACCCTGTGATGGATGCACCAGCCTCTCTGTTAATAATTTCAAACAAGTCAATTCTCTTCTTTAAGCAACCTCTGAGTGTCACAGCTGAGTGACAGTTGGCCAGTGGGGAATGCAGGGGCAGTCTCCATCCTGCTGGGCTCCCCTTGGTGGGCTCCAGCCCTGCCAGGAGCGCTGGCACACTCCAGTGGGTTGGGAGCACACAGGCACTGTGGATTCTGAGGAGGCAGGCAGTGCTGGGTGGGCTCCCTGGGGTCCCCTCTCCCTGCTGCTGCCGGGGCATGGTGTGGTGGGACTGGCCTCACTGCTGGCTGTCCCCAGGTCTCTGGGCTCCTGGTTTGGGGTGGTGAGGGGGGTGTTACAGCAGTGCTGCTGTGGGTGGGCTGGTCCCGGTGAGGAGAGCTGCTGCTCTGTCCCCAGGTGTGCTGCAGCAAGGGGCTGCCATTGTCACTTTGCTCTGCGTGTTTGCTGCAGTTGTTTCCTGGCTCAGCTCGGGGGGGCTGGCGAGGGGCCCCCGCGGTCACCCTGCCTTGCTGAAGTGCGGCAAAACACCTCAATTGTTAGTCGGGGCTTGTCAGCTGCATCGCAGGAGTGGCGGATAAAGTGTTCCAGCGAAGAAGATAATTGAAAATCAAAAAAGACTTTGTTAATTTGATTAGACAGAGCCATAGTTGAATTGTTCTTCATCAAAAGAGATTTAATTTTGACATGCAATTAAATCCTTCTGCTGTGCCAGTGCCCTGTGCGTTCCCAGCAATAGGGTGGCTGGGCAGGGGGTCTGCAGGACAGCACAGGGCTGAGCTGGGGGGCAGCAGAGAAGGGAATGAAGGAGTGTGGGTGCCTGACAGACGTGATGGGAGTGCTGGGGTAAGGAGGGTCTGATGTAGCCAGTGCTGCTCATTTGACTTGGAGTTGTCATTTAATTGCTTTAACTAATTGCATCAGTGCAGAGGCAGCTCTGTGTCCACTGCCTCCCTGGGGCTGTCTGCTTGCCCTGCCAGCTCTGATCTCCCAGGGGTAAAATCCCAGTGTGCAGGGCTGCAGTGCTGACCACTGAGTTTGGTGCAGCAGGAGAGCAGCTCTGCCACAGGATCAGCACCTCTGGCCAGTTAGGAGCTCCCTCCCAAGCAGGCACCACTGGCACTGGGATCCCCGTGAGCTCCAGTGTCCTTCTTGCCAGCTGCCCCCTGCTCCAGTAAGGCAGAGGATTATCGGTACTGCCAAGCTGAGGTGCCATAATCCATCCCTGCTTCGCTGGTGGGGGCGGTGGCCGGCTGGAAATCCCACAGTCAGGGTTGTGGATTTAGAGCTGGTGGTGAGAGCTGGAGCTCAGTGGGATGCGACAGAGCTTTAAAACCTGTGAAAAAATGTCTGTGTCTCCTCGGGTGGGAGCAGAGAGTGGCCTTGTAGTGAGAAAGAGCTTTAGGACTTGCAGGAGGTCTGTGTGCTGCAGCCATGGCATCGTGAGACATTCCGCCCTGGCAGCAGGAGCCCGGCAGCAGGAGCCCAGCAGCAGTGCTGGTGCTGGGCGAGGAGTCCGGGACTCATCAGTGCTGCACCTCGCCAGGACTGGGCTCTGTCCAAGGCCATTCTGCCTTTGTAGTGCTGCTAGCAGGGCTGGGTCCCAGCGCTGCTCAGAGCCATGGGCTGGCTAAATGTGAGGCACCCCCTGAGCTGAGCACTGTCCTTCCCCTCCCTGGATTCCCATCAGCCTTGCCGGAATCGTGCTGGGCTTGGCCCTGCCCTTGGCAGGGCAGGTCGCCAAGGTCATGGTGTTCACAAATCCTGCGGTGCCATAAGCTGCCTGCACACCCTGCCTGCGCCTCTCCTGGGCTCAGTGCTGGTGGCGAGGCTGGGAGCTCTTGGCACCCGGGGATTTGGGCTGCACTGATCTAATGCTGCTTAGACTGGATGGAGCCCTGTGGAGATTTTCTATTACAGCCTTGCTCTTCCACTTGTCAGCCCAGGGAGCACAGCTCAGAGGCATCAGACTTGGCCATGTAGGAGGGTTTTTAATCCCTGTGCTGATGGCCTGTTGGAGGTGCCTGGCACGAACTCTGAGCTGGCAGTGGCTCTTTGCTGGTTGCTCCTGGGCAATGAAGGTCTCAGGCCCTGGGAGGACTGTGAGAAATGGCCTTGCCTGGAGGAGATGGGCTGAGAATGAGCCACAAGGTTGGTGCAAATTGGGTTTCCTACTCTGGAGTGCAAGGTGGCCAGTCTTGTGCACGGCCCCTCTCCTCACTGCTTGTTGCCATCCCTTTTGCCTTGGTTTGTCTCCATCCCAACTCCTACATTGCTATCTACCTGGCTCCCCTGACTTGCTGGAGCTTCTGCTACATGTGCTTGTATTTCCAGGTGTTGACTGGCCCAGCTCCATGCAGTTAAGCATGCACTGAACTCTTCTGGCCGTGGTCCTCTGTCTCTTTTCCTTGCCCTTCTCAGGAGAGGGAGTTTTCCTTTGGATTCCTCTATCCTGTGGGAGGACGGGGACCTGCTGGGGGCTGCTTGGTGTCAGCTGTGGGAGGTGGCAGGGCTGAGCCCTGCTCCAGCAGCTCCAGGGTGCTCAGGGCAGAACAGGAGGTGGGGGGGTCCCTGGGCACTCCTCGGTGCCTTCCTGGCGGGGCTGGGCTCTTGGCCAGCTTGCACTGCTGCAGCCTGAGCAATCCTTGGCTGCTGGTGAGGCTGCAGGATGTTTTTGGCTGCAGACTGTGCACCCAGCCTGTCTCCCTAGGGCTGCAGGAGGGAGTTGGGTATTGATCTGCCTCGTCTCTCTCACTCGGCTCCCGGGGCTCTCTGCCAGCCCCTGTGCCGAGGTGGGTGATTGGGCAGCAGCAGATGGGACAGCGCGACCCTCCTGTGCTGCCCGGTGCTGCGGGTGACAGATCTCGGGCTGCTGTAATTGCCTTTGAAAGTGTGAACCGAGAGCCAGAGGCACCACACGAGGGCCAGAACTCCCCACTGCCTGCAGCAGCCAGGGAGCCTCTGCCCACTGGAGATGTCGGGAGGATCAGAGCGATCCGCCTGCTCTGGGGGGACGCGCTGAGCCTGTGAGCGGGGTGGCCCCGAGGACACCCGGGGCGCTGGGAGTGCCGGAGGGCTCTGGCACAGGGGAGCACAGTGCTGTGTGCACCACACTTAAAAACAGCACTGGCAGCTTGAGCACAAACAGGACTTGGATGTTTCTGGGAGGGATGGCAGCAAAAAGCTGTGCTGTGTTGCATGGACTTGCATCCCTGTCCCCATGAGTGGTGGTCCCCATTCAGCAAGGGGCAGGTCACGGAGCTGATGCCACATCTGGATGATGTACTGTGGCTTCATCTTTGCCCTGAGCTGTGGGGTCCCACAGTGGGTGCAGTACCTGCTCATCCCCACAGCATCAGGGCAGGAGGATGAAGGGGAGCGGGGTGGGCCTTCCTCATCCCGGCACGGGCCGGGAGCCGGCTTGGAGCTGCCCGTGGCTGCCCACGGGGCGGGTGCAGGAACCCCATGCGCTCGACGCAGTGTTTACTGCTTCCATCTTGGCTTGTTGCCTTATTTGTTCTCCTCTAATTGAGCAAATGTGCTGTCGGCAGCACAGCTCGGCCAGCATCGACTTGATTAGGGGAAGGCATCGATACTGCGCTGTGTGGCAGGAGACTCAGGCTGACACTGTCAGAATACCTGAGCCTTAAAGTTGCACTTTATTCATGATGTTTTGATTTCTCTTGCTCTGGGGACTCAGACTTTGATAGATTATGATGCGGTACCAGAACAATCTGATCCACCGAAGCAGCTGCCTTCCAAAACAGGCATTTGCCACCAGAGCCCAGCATTTCCTTGATTTTTTTTTTTTTTAGTGCAAAATGACAGCATAAAGAAATCTTGAGCTTTGTGCAGCTCAGTTGTCCAGAATTAGAAACCAGAAAGTTGTTTTTCCTGCTGACAGGGCCTGTTGGAGGCAGTTTATGCCAAGCTGAGTCCTGGGTGCATTTTGCTGCTGCAGCAGCACTGGCAGGAGCTGTTTGTGCTCCACAAGTTGGAGTTTCTGGCTGCCAGTTCCCAAATTCTTCTTTTCCAAGTGGGCACCCACTCCAGTGCTGTGTTGTGCCTCCTCATGTCCCCCTGCTCTCCTGGTCCTCCTTGTGATTGGGAATTTTGCATGTAGAAGTGCAGGTGTAGACCCCTCGCTGATCCCTGTTGTCAGAGTGCCAGAGGGCCACCAATCCCTCTGAATCTGGTTCCTGAGGATGCATCACCCAACACGTCAGCGATACCTGTCACAAGATGTATTTTCTGTTACACATCTCTTGTGTGTGACCATGAGGGGGTTGCTGGGTGCTCACTGCCTCAGCACTAAGTACAACCCATTTGTCTGCTCTTCCTGTGGGTGCCATGGGGGCTGCTGTTGGAGCTCCCCTGGAACTAGGTATGAATTAAATGTGCCATTAAAATGAAGTGTTATTGCATTTAATGAGTTTCAAACAGCTTCACTTTGCCATGTAGGATGGCCAGGCCCATTCTTGTTTCATGTGGTCTTGTAGATTCCTATTGACTTGTGTTACTGAACACAAGGACCATGTCCTGGCCTCTCCACATGGCCCAGCTTTGGGTAAAGATGCATCAGGAGGGATGCCCGGGTGATGGGCTGCCCTGCTGCAGGGTCGGGCCCTCTCTCACAGAGGGGCTGAGCTGTGTCTCGCTGCCTTGTCCAGGGACTTGGTTGGTGCTTTGCAGCTTCAACCTTTTCGTGGCTTTTTCCTGAACTCCACGGGGAGAGGGAGAGTGCAAGAGAAGTGCTGGACGCTGTGTGTGACTGCCGGGGTGGGCAGGGGCTTGATGGGGGAGCAGGGACTGGGGGCAGCCCCAGCCCTGCTCTCTGGCTGCTCGCGGCCACAGGAGCTGTGGTGGCTCCTGAGCATTAGGGCTGTAGAATGCCTTTTTTTTTAATGTGTCAAAACAGCATTTTTCCCCCGTCTTGTTCTCGGAAATGTTTGAACTGCTTTTGCTAAAACTTCCCTCAAAATTTCAGCCTGAGGCAGACGCTCAATATGGGAAACATCAGAGTGAAAAGCCTTGAGCTGCACAAAGACAGAGGCGAGGGGTAATGGGGCTCTGAAAATGGTGGGGAATTGCTGAGCAGTGGCACCACCATCCAAAAACGGAGAGCTGCTGCCGGGACCCGCCGGCAGGTCAGAGCCGCAGCCAGTGCTGTGATGGATGGAGCCGCTGTGCTCGTCCCGTCCCTGCTCCCGGTCTGTTCAGCGAGCAGAAAGCTGCGAAGCTTTGGAAACCGCTCCACTGTCTTTCTGTGTCTCAGGGGCATCGTGTGGTGCCGGTCCCCTCTGCTGCCTGCCGAGATTCCTCTCTTCCTTGTCAGCACAAGTGGCTCCGGTGGGGCTCCTGCCAAACACTTCCCGGGATGATGTATGATGCTCCTTCGGCTCACTTGAAACTCTAGCTTCTCCTCCTCTTCAGTAGAATTTAACTTGTTTGCCTGGAATATTAATAATTAAACATCAAGGAATTGCATCCCAAGCAGCCTTCTCAGATGTGTGTTTGTGATTGTTTTCAAGCACCCAGCACCGAGTTGGGGCAACTCTTTGATGGGATTTTGCTGCTTTCAAACCGCTGACACCAGTAACCCCATAAATTAGCAGCTGATGGAGGGAAATCTCCTGGCTGCGGCTGTAGGGTTTTACGGTTTGATTTGTTAATAGGAGTTTTGGGTCAGGGCCAGGAATTCCTTACCCGGCTCAGGGAAGGGTTTGTCCCATGGTGCAGTGACGCCGGGCTGCGCTGTGCAGGGCTTCTGTGCTGGTGGGAGCTGGTGCTGTCCTCCAGGAGCAGCTGCTGTCCGTGCCATCAGTGTGCAGGGCTGTGGGTGCCCACCACCGTGTCCATGGGTCCCTGCACTGGGGAGGTGGCACAGCACCTGGGATTGGGCACTGGGGATTGGGCAATGGGACAAGGCTCTGCTGTAGCATGGGTGGGAGGTCCCAAAAGGAGGGGGATGCCTGGTGGTGGCAGAGGCTGCAGCCTGTGGCTGGCATTTGCTGTGACGGGGTTCGTTTGTGATGGTCTCTGCTGCAGAAGGGGATTCTGCCTCCCTTTGCTTCCTGCTTGTGTTGCTGGTGTCAGAGGGCAGCTTCTTGAGCGTCCTTATCCTGCTCCTTACCTGCAGAGCAGTGTGAAACGCTGCCAGCACGGAGTGCACATCGTGGTGGGACCCAGCCCTGCTCCCTCGTGCCAGGACACGCAGCATCGTGAGCTCAAGGCATCGCCTGAGCATGGGGAGGTCGTGGTGGCTGGTGTGGAGGGGTTTATGCCTGTGGTCCCTGCTCACAGCAGGGGATCATTCCCATCCAGGGAATCATCTTTTCAAATGGCAAACCCATTTTTCTGAACACATGACCAGGGCAGGAGCCTTTCCCTGTGTGTCCTGCCTGGGCTCTGGCAGCACCAGGGATGTGGAGCTCTTGCCTGGTGGGTGCTGGCATCTGGAGAGCCCTGGGCGGGCAGAGAACCCCTGGAGGCGAGGAGAGGGAATGTGCGCTTCCGAACTCCAGGGCAGAGATGCTGCTGCAGTGAAGGAGCCAATGGCGCTGTTCGATGTTTGCGTTGAGCCTGGGCAGCAGCAAGCGCTGGGTGCAGAGCTCGGGGGAGGAGGGTCCCCAAAGGAGGGGAGTCCTGTGCGCAGAGGTGCCATAGGGAGGGGGTCAAGGGGTCCAGACAGGCGACTGTCCCCATGGCAGGGGCAGTGCTAAGAGCCAAACTGGCTGCTTCAGCCTTGACCAGCCTGTCCAGCTCTCCTGCCCGGGGGATAGCTGCTGGAGGTGTCCTGGAAAGGCCACGTGCTCTGGGGTCTTGCTCTTGTCCTGTCCCCAGGGCCAAGGATCTGTACCTGCTCATCCCACTCCCACCCCTTGCTGTGGAGCTGAGGCCTCATTTATTCTGAAGGGGAAAAAATTCACATCTCACCAACCAACGGGAACCCAAATACAAATAAATTTCTCTCAAAGTGCAGTCGTTGGAGAAAACTAAAGGCCGTTAGTCAGGCTGACATCAGAGGAGCCGCATTCCCTCTGACAACCCGCACAGCCTTATGTTTTATTCACCAGGCCTGAAAAATACCTTCCCGAAGAGAGGGCCCATAAATAAACCAGCGTGATGAATATTACACGGGATAAAAACTGATAAAGCCGGGCCCCAACCAGGAGCTGCACAACGAGGTTAGAAAAGCACAGGGGTTCATTGCATCAGATCCGGCGTGATAGGGCGGGAAGGGGAAGCACCTACGGGATGCTTCTGGATCTTGGGAGAGAGAAGAGGTGGGATGGGCCAGGCTGGCCCTGCTCCTGGCCACACATCCCATGGGAGAGGCAGTGCAGGCAGATTTGGAGCATCTCAGTGCTGGGGTTGTGTTGGCAGACCCTGCCTGGGGCAGAGGGAAGGGGTCAAGGGCTGCTGGAAGCCCTGAACCCTGCCTGTGACACCTTCAAATCAGGAGTCTGACTGCCTTGGTCTGTGCTTGGAGTGCATTTCCTAGCTGTGAGATGGCAGTGGTTATTTGGCATGTCCCCTGCAGGGTTCCTGGAGTCTCTGACCCTGAAAGGCTCAGGTAATTTTGCAGTTTCTCAGATGCTAAGGCTTGGGGCTGAGCTGGGTGTTACTGTGGGCAAGTCCCTCATGTGCCCTGTGTTTCCTCACCATCATTTTTCTGGCTGTGGGTTGCCAGGAGTTCACCACAGGTGCCAGCAGCAGAATGACCAAGCTGTCCTCTTGACCGTGGCCTGGGGGCCTGGAAAGCAGAGGTGGGCTGAGCCCTGCAACCCTGGCCATGCTGGGGGCACTGTGGGAGTGCAGGCATGAAGAGAGGAACTTGGGGTGCTACTGGTGTCGTAGGGGCATCTCCTGCTGTTGTGTTTCTCAGCACAAAACACCTCTTAAATACATTAGTTTTGAGAAAAAGAGGCAAATTATGAAGCTGTGATAGGAAAGTGTCTTTGGAGGTGTTTCCATGTTTGGAATATTGTTTTAAGGGTCTCTTCCCTTCCCCAGCCCTGTGTGGGTGCTCAGGCCTGTGGCAGGATCAGGAGGTGCCTGGTGATGCCTGCCGGCTGCCCTGGAGCACATCTGGGGGTCAGAGCAGCAGTGCTTCAGGGGGAAACCCTTCCTCCCCATCACTCTGGCTGCAGCTTAGCAGGGATCCCCCTGTGTCTTGGGTCCCCCCATGTCTCCAAAGAGCAGCCCCAGACGGTGTGAGGAGCGTTGAGTTCACACCCCCGTGGTCAGAGGCTGCAGGACAAGGTTTGCACAGGTTTATGCCCCATAATCCAGTGTTTGGCAGATCCTGTGTAAACTGTGTGCAAGCCTTCTTTGAAAAGTTTCTTCACTTTTCCTTGGAAACCCTAGGCTGGACACTGTGGAAAGCAGAGCAGCCCCCTGCCCCAATCCTCCCTGCTGCGTGGGAGGCAGGAACCTTGAAATACGAGCACTTAGCTTTTTATTACCCCATTTAATTGCTGCCTGACAGCCTAATCCAGCATTAAAAACACCAGAGCTCAGGGGAATTCACCATTGTTATTCAACGTGTATCTCTCTGCTCTCCGTGCTGGCTCCTTCTACCCACTCGCTCCTGGGACGTGCTGGCCAGTGCTTGGTCCTGCTGGTAGTGACTTCTTCCCAATGGAAGTGGTGGGTGCCAGAAAGGGGGAACACAGTGGGGGCTGCTGTGCCATTCCTAGCTGCTGGCATGGGCCCCTAGGTAGCCAGGAGAGGGCTGGGGCTGTTGGAGTGAACCTGGGCAGACATTGGGGAACGGTGTTGCTCATGGGCAGCGTAGCCAGGATGGAAATACCCACCTCTCTCCCCCGCTCCTGGTGGAGAGCTGCTCTGCAGATGTAAAAACCAGTTTGGGAAATCGCTTTTCTTGTTGGATGCAGGTTTTACAGGGGTTTTTACTTCTGAGCTGCAGCTCAGTGTGCCAGGCTCATGCCCAGGTGGGCACTGGGTGTGGAGGGGGCAGGTGCTTCTATGCTCAGGTATCACAGCTGCATCCTCCTTGCTGGAGCTGGGTCACCAAAGGGCTGCAGGGTCTGGCCATGTGCTCTGGGCCTCATGGTCACTGGGAACAGGAGTGGACCATCCCTCCCTCTGTGGGGCCCTGCCTCCCCAGCTGCTCCCTGACAGCGCTGGAGGGGCCAGGCAGGATCAGTGTGCTCAGGCCCAGGTCCTTGATGCTGTGCTGTGCCAGCAGAGCCCCCCGCCCTGCACTGCCTGGGGGCCCCTGGCTGCCCCCTTCCCACTGCCAGTGCTGTATCAAGAAAACATAATTGATTTTCTTCCCTGCCAGCGCTTAACCCGGACTTCCCCGCGGCAGCAGCGGAGGGGCTGATCACTGCAGCTCTGGAGAGGCCCGTGAGTTATAGTAATGGACACTCTGCGAGCTGTCTGTGCCGCCCATAAATCCATCCCCTCCTGCAAGTGCAGATGGTCCATAATCATCCATCATCCCGAGCGAGGGTGGGTTTCTCCTCAGAGGCTGCTGTTTCTGCAAGCTCCGTGGAACTGTGGCGCGAGCTCTGTCCGTAATGGAGCGCGAGCGGCCCCGGCGTGCTTTAGGGGAACGAACAGGAAATATCCCCGGGGCTGGGGCTGGAGCGGGCACCAAGGGGATGGCAGCAGAGAGGGGGATGAGCCCTGCTTACTCTGGTTCTGGCAAGTGCAGCATGACCCCCAGTGAGGTGGGGACGCAGGGGGGCTTTCCAAAGGCTGCTGCCCTTCTCTGCTCCCTGCATTGGTGCTGGGGCAGGAGCATCAGTACAGATTCCAGCTGTGGTGCCTTCTGACTCTGCCTGGGAACAACACTAGCCCTGGCTCCTGCCGTACTGCCCTCAACCCAGTGGCTCAGGTTCTGTCCTGAGGCAGTGGTCTCTACCTGGGAGTGGCAGGAATTGACCCCTCCTGAGCCATGAACTGGCAGAGCTTGGTTAGCCTGGTGGGATTTTGTTGCTCCAGCAGCCTGGCTGGTGCCCACTCTGTTGGCAGGGTCGTTAGCAGCATTTGGGACCTGCTGCAACTGCCCACCTCAGAGCAGGGCCCCAACTGCCTTCCTGGGGTCTTGTCCTCCCCATGAGCCCAGGCTGACTTGCTCGCCCTAAGGTCTCTGTCCCCAGTCCTGGGCTCCTTGCTGCCCCAGACCCTGCCTGTCCCTGTGATCCTGTCCCTGTCCCCATCCCTTCCAGTGTGCCCGCTGAGCTCTGCCCCCTCCCCGCAGGGGATTTGCATCGATGGATCAGTGCTGGTGGCTGCATTGCAGGGAGCTGGTGATACCCAGCCCTGGTGCTAAACGTCTAGATTTGATCCCAGCTTGGTTACGGTGATTTTATTTGGTATTTCACATCTGGAACCTGCGTGTCTGCATTGGGGGATGCGGGTGGCTATTGCTCACCTGCAGTTCACTGGGGTTACCTGTGCCCAGGACCTCACCCCTTGCGTGGGCGCTGTCACCAAGCCCTCTCCCATGGGGAGATTTTTCCGAGCACCAGCAGTCCTGAGAGTGGCCAGGAGAGCAGACCTGGGGCCAAGGACTCCAGCAGCCTGGCCCTTTGCTCCCCTCCTCCTCTCCCTCCTCTTCCAAGGGTTTTAGGAGGAGACACTGAGCTTTTTCCCCAGAAGCCCATCCTAGAAGGATGCAGAGCTGAGAGCTGCCTTTTCGGTGCTGCTGGCAGCTGAGCACGAGCAACAGCCCCCACCTTGCTGAGTGCCCATATTGACCAGAATCCCCCAGCACAGCCTTTAAATGCCTCCATTAACATTTTTGCATCTTGCTTATTGCGCCAGGGGCCTCCGAGGCCAGTGCGTGGCAGGCGGCTGCCGGGAGCACCAGGCACACTGTAAGTGGGTTGGAGCTCTCGGCGTGGAGGGGTCTCTTTCCTTGAGTCGTGACCTGGAATTTGATCGTGCGGCTTTTATTAGATTGTGAGACTGGAAGTGTAACTGTGTGGGATCAAAGAGAAGCTGATGCGGCCGCGAGCTGGGACCTGCAGGGCTGAGGGAGAGGAGCCACCCTGGGAGATGAAAATACCCCAGCAGGCTGCTGAGAGGCTCCAGCTTCTAATGGCAGAGCCACTCTCATGCAGCTAGTACAGCCCTCATGCCTTGGCAGCTGCTAGAGGACAACAGGCCCCTCTCCTGAGCTGCCACCAGCCTCCAGGGCCATCCTGCCCTGTGCCACTGGCCAGGACCTCGGTACCAGGACTTGGACCTTCTGGAGCTTAGTCAGCCAAGAGGGAAGGTCCCACCGGCTGCGCCATGCCCGAGGACACAGCCTGTCCCAACACATCCCCAGGGACAGCCGGTGGTCCTGGACAGCCTGTCGCAGCATGTTCTGGGGGCTGTCCAGGGTGGTCTCAGCAGGGCTGGTTGCTGGCAACAGCACTGGGTGCCCAGCAGCCCCACTCATGCTGGTGCTGGGGTTGCCAAGGGCATTGCTGGGACTGGGCAAGATGGGCAGGGAGAGCAATTGTGGCGGTGATTAATGGTGTGCTGGTGGAGCCGACAGCTCACAGTGCCCGTGGTGGCAGGGAGCAGCTGGATGCTCTGCTCCCAACAAGTTGTTCCAGGCCCCTTAGGCTGCAGGGCCGTGCCTCGCCAAGGGCTTTCGGTGCCAGCTAGGCTGTGGGAGCTGTGCTGACAGCCCTGGCAGTTCTCCCCACTCCGGCCTCTCCTGCAGCAGGGAGGGCTTGTGGCCGGTTCGGAGATTCTGGCAGCATCACTGGGTTTATTAAGCTAATAAAGCAACATTAAGTATCCACACAGCAGAGCCCCCCGAGGTCTCTTTATGTGCAGAGATGAGCCGGGGGATCCTGGAGCCTCCGTGCCGGTGATTGCTCTGTCACGCTAACGGATGGAGAGGAGCAGGTAGCGCTGCGCCAGGCTGCGGCACTGGGCAGGCCTGGTGCACTGCCGCCTCCCCGACGTGCCCACCATGCTGTGTTTGGGCACCCTGCAACGCCCCTCAGCGCTCCTCTGCATTCTCTTGGGGGCTGCTGGTCCTCAAGGGGCTGCACAGTCAGCATACTGGTGGCGTCTCCCTCCACCATCCCTGGTGCCTGTGGCTGTCCAGTGTTGGAGCCAGGCTGGGAGAGCATTGTCTCACCCTGTGCCTGGCACCCTGCTCTGTTCCTGGCACTGGGGAGCTGCTGCTTCATAAAACCAAGCAGGGTCTCCCTTGCCACAGGTTGGTGGAGAAACACCTGATGATGAGCACCTCATGCTCCCAGAGGGTTTGTGAGGGGCCTGGAGCACTCTGGGAGCAGCCCAGGATGACTGTGGCACACCCGCCCGGTGCTGCAGTGCGTCCGTGGGATGCCGGTGGCAGGCAGTGCTCCGGCAGCATGCAAAGCAGGCCCTGTGTAATAGGTAATAATTAATAGACTGCTCCAGCGGCGAGTTAGGTAAGTAGATAAATAATTTTAATTATCCTTGGGGAGGCTGTAAAATTCACACACAGCCCTTTATTAAACTCTCTGTTTACAACAGTCATTTATATTGTGTGTCATTTTGCATAAAAGCCCCTCGGGGCTGAATAACACTGTGTAACACCAGCCCCGGCACCGCCAGCACGGCTGCTCCTCAGGAGCCGTGGGTGGGAGCACAGTGGGCAGGGACCTGGGGGACAGGGGCACCCCAGCCAAGGGCACTTCTGGGTCTCACAGGACCCCTTCGTGTGCTCACCTGAAGCTGAGGAGCCGGGTGCTGTGGCTCCAGCCCTGCTGAGCTTTGCTCCCCATGGGGTCCCTGAGGGGTCCCCCAGACCCCAGCTCCTTCCCAGCAGAGTTGATGTTTTTTTGCTGATGGCAGGGTATTTTTTTCCCCTTTTCTTGCGCATGTCTCTCAAAAGAACCATAAATTCCGAGCTGTGAAATCCCGCTGTGTCAGCAGTCTGCAAAATGAAGTGATATTAAACGTGACAAAAGTCTCTCTAATTCACCCTGGCCAGTTCCTGCTTCCCTCTTCGAAGCTGTAATTGAGAAGTGGAAGAATGGAGATTGCCGTGGTCCCTGCCTGGAATCCACTGAGCCATCCAGGCCTGCGAATCTCATTAATTAAGGATTATTTACAAATAACTGCTCTGCTGTGCCATACACACTGCCCTGTCTGTGCATGTGTGCTCTTGCCCATCACACGTGTGTACACACGTGTTTTGTGAGCCCCTCAGCTCTGGGTCAGCCGCACGTCGCTCAGGCTCCTGTGGAATGGTTCAGGAATGGTTTTGCTGGGGCGGGGGGATGCAGGAGCAAACTCACTGTGACCCTCATGTGCCCCTCACCGTGGCAGCAGAGCCACCGCTTGCTTGCTGCAGTGACCTCCATTGCAGAGCACCACACTCCATGCGCTAATCCTGCTTCCAGTGTCAGATTCCAGCAGAGTCCCTGCCAGCATCGGGATGAGTCTTTGGGGCTTTGAAATCACTTTTACAGGAACAGTGGGTGTTTCTCTGCTCCCAGGTGGGTTCTGTGAGGGCATTTTCAGTGCTGGAGGGGCCAGGTGATGCTGTTCCACCACAGAACTAGCCAGGTTGTGCCCAGTGCCCTCTACTTGCCTGGCCAAGGGGGTGTGTGCCCAAGGTGCCCCACAGTCCCTTCCTGTGCCAGGCAGACTGTGAGGAGGTAGTTCCTGTTCTCTGGAGTGGCAGCTTCCCTAGGGAGCACTGGTGGGTGCCTGGGTGGCCGCTGGCCCACAGAGCTGCTGCCTGGCACCACGCACACTTGGGCAGCTGGTCGGCAAAGCATTCCAGCAGCAGGGGGGGATTTGTGCCAGGTGGGCTGTCACTGGCCCCAGGGAGCTGCTGGGGACCCATGCTGCACCGCGGCGGGTCGTGCCATCCCAGTGGTGTCTGTGCTCGCTGTGCTCCAGGGACAGGGAGGGAGAGAGCTCTGTGGAAGGTCATCAAATACTGAGTTTAATATCCCTGTGATGGGGCTAACATTGGTATCATTAATTTTAAAATACTTTATTTCTTCTCTGTTAAGTCAGACCTGTTTCCAACAGGCTGAATAACTCTCCCTCCCTAACTGCAGGCTCGTGTTTGATCGTTTTCTTCTCTCTTGGATTTTTGTTCCCATCCTGGGAAGGTCAGTAATGACAGCAGGACAGAGTGCCATGCTGATGCTACCTGTCCAGGTGATCCCGGAGTATCCCTGCAGACTGGCAGCCCTCACCTTCTCTCCTCTTGAGGACACAGAGATGTGTCCCTGTGCCTCTTTGGCACATGCTGACCAGGTTTGGGGACGTGGTGCCAAGGTGGTCTGGCGATGTGTGCTGGGGTGGTTTGAGGACCCGAAGCAGCAAGAGCGCTCCCCTGCCACACCAGGCCAGGGTTATCAGTTAATTTTAGCAATCGATGCTATTGATGCTGTGTTAGCTGAGGAAGCCACTGGAGGGCCATTCTTTCAACTCATTACATTTAGAGCTGAACTATCTCTTTTTTATATAAATCCTGACAAATAAAGATAAAATAGGCCGTTTTCCATAGAGCTGCAGCCCAGAGTCAGGGCTAGCACTGTTTGGGCACCCGTGTCTCGGGATGAACAGGGCCTGGAGCAGACGTGCCGGAGGCTGTCACCTCTGGGTCCTGAGTGTCCCCTCTGCTGCATTTCTCAATGGGATGGGAAACCTCCTGAGGGTTCCTCTATGTTGCACAGGTGGAGGGTGTGGGACACCCTTTGGGGACAGCCCCTGGGTATGACCATCCTGATGGCATCAGCAGGGTGGCCCGGGGGGGGGGCCAACAGGAGCAGGAGCACCCCGAGGCATCTGAGGAGCAGGACGTGTGCAGATTTCTCTTAGGCTGGCATCCCCACTCCTCCTGGAGTGCACAGTGTGTCCACTGGAGCTGGGCACGCAGAGCTGCTCCCGGCCCAGGCACAGAGCTGAGGGCACCCGCGGATCCAGCCCAGTGGCTGCAGCCGGGCTCAGCAGAGAGGGGGATCTTTCCATTTACTTTTGTAGTTTTTCATTTCAAGATGAAATTAAGCTACAGAAAGAAAACCCAAACCTTTTTTTACAGCACTGCATAAGCACATCCCTTGAGGGGAAGACACACAGAGGTTGTCCTGCACTTTGCTTGTCCTCATGTCTCCGCGCGACGCTTTCAGAACGCTCGCCCCTGGCCAATTCCCCATGCACTGGGTTTGGTGCTTTGGGGTTTGTTTCTTTTTGTGCTATTGTTTCCAATCAATTTTCATAGTAGGTTTGTGGTCAGGATAAAAGCCTTCCCTGCCCTCTGCTTGCTTGGACATGTTTTGTGTCCCTGTGTCCCTGCTGATGCAGCCTGGGAGCAGTGGGGGTGAGTGGGGACCCCGTGCTGGGCAGCCCCTCACCCATGGGTCACCTACCTCTCTCCGGGGCTCACCCCGTACACGTTTGTGCAGAGCCAAAGACACCCCAATGTCCATGGATCTCCCACAGTCCGGTCTCACTTGGCTGCTTGGCATTCCTGCAGGTTTCTCCAGCCACTCTAGTCCCCCTGTCCCCACTGGTTTCATCCCAGCCATTTCTCTGGCTCCACATCCCAGTGCCATCCCGGAGTGGATCTGTCTCCTTGTGCCATGTCCCACCAGGTTCTCACTGAGAGGTTGAGCCGCAGGTTAATTTACGGTGTGTGGGGAGCGCAGAGGGGAAGAGCGTCTGCCCGCTAAATAAGTCATGAAGCCAGATCCCAACAGCACAATTAGAACCCTCCGTTAATGATTATTTATGGGGCTGGGAATGCTTATTTAACCTGACTATATTAAATATTAAACCAAATTATAATATTTATACCAGTATTTACAACAAAAGGGGGCAGGGGGTGGCTGAGGCAGTGGTGGGTGGGTAAGGTGAGGGGCGTACGGCGCCGGAGGGACTGTGGGCACCGCACAGGGGTCATGGGGACCAGAGGAACAGTCAAAGCTCTGTCTCCCTCCCCAGCCCAGCCGTGGCTTGCAAACAGGCAGGGACATGGGCTGCTATTCGCCAAGTCCCGATAGAGTACAATACCCCATTGAACTGATTTCACTTCCAACTGGAAAATCTGTTGGCGAAGGGAACAGCGTTCCCAGCCTGTTAGGAGCTGAGCACACACGCCTTTGCAGGGCACACTGCAGAACTGCTTTGCCAGAGGGTCCTGCTGTGCCCACACTGCCTTGGGGGACTGTCTGCTCTCCAAACTAGAGTGGGAAGGAATTACCTGGTGCTTTTGGGGGTGCATTGTGTGGCTGCCCCATGACTTGCAGGGAGGATAAGCTGTGCTGGCCACAGGTTGTGTTCTGTCCCATGCTGTGCCATCAAACCGTGCCAGCAGTCCTGGTAGCAGGGACTGGAGAGCCCTGTAGCCCCCTGCCAGGGTTGGTCTGTCCCCTCCAGCCCTTGGGATGAGCAGAGTGGCAGGCAGTGTGAGGCAAAAGGTCCCCATGGACTGGGGAGGCCTGGCAGATGGCTGTGCCTACCAGAGAGCTCCCTGGGGCACCTGAGGGGTCCCAACCCCAGCCCATGGCACTGCCTGCCATGTAGAGTGCCTGTCGGGGGTGTGGAACCATATGGAATACTCTTCTCTGGAGCAGACAGAATTGGGCTGTGAAACCCTTTGGCTCCAGAGCAGTGTCTGCTCCCTGTGCTGAGAACGGCAGGTCACGAAGGGACAAGGACACAGTGCTCTGGGAGGAGAGAGACACATCCTAGGGGGCTTCCAGATACCAAAGGCAGCTGGGAGAACTATAGCTGAGCTGTGGCAGAGGTTTGGTGCCTTTGTGACCACTAACGATATTTTCAGGTATGCAGCCTAAGGATGGGGCTAATCAAACCCCCAGCATGAGCTGTTGGGTTGGAGTCAGAGGGATGTGCTGCAACCAGAGCAGTGCTTTGTTGCTTTTGTCTTCCTCGGGGATGGAGGTGACAGCTGGGCTCGGGGGCCATGGGGTCACTGCTCAGGGCTCCCACTGTCCCCACTTGGGGCTCCCAGCTGCTTGTACCCTTAGGCTGCCACATGCTGGAATGCAGCTCCTTATGGCAGAGCCGTGGCTCTGGTGCCACTGGCCCTCACAGCTGCAGATCAGTGCAGACGCCTCCATGCTCCTGAGCTGCTGTGATTGTCGGTTCCGCAGCCCGTTGCAGATAAAATGATGATTAAAGGGTCCTACCCTATAAGCAGACAACCATGTTGACCTTATTTAGGCTCCTAATCAATTTGCCCCCGGTGTGATTAATTGAGATGCTTGCCATTGATTTTTTGTGAGACAGGAGTGGCTGAGGTGGGATTCACCGGGATGCCTGCAGGGACATCTCTGCGGCAGCAGTGCAAGGCTGAGCCACAGAGTCCTCCGCCAGGCGGGATTATCCATGCTCTCCTCGGCCGCGGCTCCCAGGGCAGCCTCCTTGCTGCTGCCCAAGGGAGGTACAAGGGCTGGTCACGTAGCTCCACATGGAATTTGGGCACCCTCCCAAATGGTGCTGTGAATACAGAACCTGGGAAGGATGATGCACTCTTGTGAGTGAGCCAGCAGCTCAGGGAAGAGCCCCTGCAGCCAGTGCCACTCTCAGCCCCTCTGCAAGGGGCAGTGTGACCCCTCCCCGATGTGTGGCCCCCTCCCTGAGCATCCCCGATGGAGGTGCTGCAGAATCACCAATCACCAGAACCCCTACATGAACAGCCAGAGTGGGAAAGGCCCTGCCCGGAGCCGCACAGTGGGAGTGAAGTACCTGCAGCACAGATGATTGGAAAGGATTTTCTAGCTAAATTGCTGAGCAGATGGATTTACCCTGGACTGGTCCTTGTGGACTCTGGAACATTTTCTCTTCTGTCACGGTTCCTTTTTATGACCTGCCATTTGCTCCAGCAAGCGAGAAGTGAACCCTTGGCGCCCAGCTCCTGCTCCGGCTGCCGTTCAGGAACGCGGCAGCATTGCTGCCGGGAGCCACGGCTCCTTTTCAGGAAAGTGCCAGGGCCTGGCAGGACGCCCCTGCTCACTCCGGCTGCCTGGGCACACAGGGGCTAGCAGGGGCCAGAGGGTGGGAAGGGGCAGTGCCGGCTGAGGCAGAGGACTTGGCAGCTGCGGGCGGCGCAGGATGTTGTGCCAGCGATGCAGCCTGAGTTTATAACAAGCCACGAGTCGTTACAGTGACCACCTGCAGCGGGTGCACAGCCAGAGGGTCTGTGGCACAGGGGAAGAGTGAAGCCCCATCCCAGCTTGGTACACCCCCTCCATGGTGGCAGCATATGCACAGGGAGGGTGGTGACCCTGGGGAGAGGGCCGGCTGTTCTCCTCACTCCACCATCAGTTCTTCCATGCAGTAATTCTGCCATCAGCACTTCCACATGGTGATTACACCAGTTCCTTCAGCTTCCAGTGTCCCAGTTGATGACTGGTATTTCGCTTTCTTAGAAGGGGAAGAATAACATCATCTCCCACCCAAAGGCCTTCCCCTTCCTCCAGCAGCATTCCTGCCATTTACATTAAAGGCTATAACGGGTTGGAGTAAATGGAGCAGGTTTGCAATTAGTTTTCCAAGTACTTATCTCATTAAAGTAAATGAATTATTGATTTAGTGACACTCATGCTTTTAGTGAGCGGCACAGTGCCATCCCTGCTCAGTTCCCCGGCTCCTTGCGGCGGGGCCTCATGCTGCTGCTCCTGCGTGCACACGTGTGCGGGCACGTGGGAGCGAGTGGCCACTCTGCCTCTTCCTTGGCTTCAGAGCCAATGCGGGGCATGAGTCATGTCCGTGGGAGCAGGGACATGGCTTTGTGAGGGGCCCCGTGGCAGTGTGGGTGGGTATTGGGAGCAAAGCCCCCAGACAGGGGTGGGCTGGGGACCCACTGACTGAAGGCTGTGCCCAGTTCACAGTCTGGACCCCCGTGCTCTGCAGTGCTGCTGTGGGCACGGCAACTGCGCCGAGACACCTCCTGCCAACCTGTGCGGGCTGTGCAGAGGATGGTGAGGGAGGTGGGGGGGAAGGCAGCTCACCCATGCCACCGGAGCTCAGCTTGCTCGTGTCCATCAGCATGGCACAGGGCTGGTGTGGGGCTGCCAGGCAGTACAAGGCGACTGTCTCCAGTCATCCTGGAACTCACCAGGGCAGGGAATGGGGTGTATGGGGTGTGCTTGGGGCTGGCACTGCCCAGCATAGCACGGCTGCAGGAGGGTGAAGCACTGACGGGCTGTTTTGGAGCCAAACGCTCATGGCTGAACCTGCCACCCCCGGCCAACTGCTGATTTAGCGCTTTTGCTCTTTGCTGTACAGAGATTTAATCTCTCCTGTAAGATAAAATAGTCCATTAATGGGAACCTGCCTGCTCGGAGCCACCCCTCACCATGGTCCAGGCAGGAAGGGCTGCACTGTCCTGCTGAGGCTGTTGCTGCTGGGAGCACCGAGAGCAGGCTGGGGGATGCTCAGCCCCACAAAGGGCAGCTGGACACACTGCCCTGTCACTCCTGTGCCCCTGTGTCTGAGGTGGGGTGGGATGCGAGGCTGTGGGAGGGATGCCAGTGGGATGAGCCGGGAATGCCAGACTCCTCTGGCAGTGCTTGCCGTGCCAGCTGGTGCCATGCAGCTCTGCCAGTGGGTTCCATGGTCGGCATGGGCGTTGGAAGAAGTTTGATCTCCTTGCTGGGAAGGAGAAGGTGGTGATGCTACAGGAGCTGCTGTCAGGTGGGATAAAATGCTGGGGACCGGCAGAAGTTGCAGGAAGGATTTTGGTTGGGAGGTTCACAGCTGTTACTCAGGCAGGGTTTGGTCGCCGGTGATGTTGGCATGGGCTGTGCTGAGTGTCGCGGTGCTGCACCCTCACCTCTGCTCCCAAGGGACTCACGGCTGGAGCTGGTGCTCAGCTCTGTGCTGGGACCCTGCCTGTCCCCACAGCCGGATTTGGGAGGGGGTTCCCAAGGTGGGGGCAGTGCCATGTTTTGTCCCTGTCCCCAAGATGGGACCGCTCTTTCTAGACTGGAGCCACTGGTTCAGGGATTCTCCTGACGAGTCCTACAGCTGTCCTGGTGATGGCCCCTCACCAGCCCTGCCATGAGAGCCGGGGCTCCTGTGGGCACTGCCTGATCATCTCCTCCGCTCTCAGCTGGCAGCGTGGCATGGCCCAGGCTCAGCCGTGGGCAGAGCAGGACGGAGGGGAAGCACATCCCAAGAACTGTGGTGCAGGAGCCAGCCCCCAGCCCCTGCCCCTCCTGCCCCTACCTCCAATGCTGCTGGGAACAGGGCATTTTATCTTTCTTAGTTCAAAAAAAAAAAAAATCTTTCTCATTTAATTAAAAGTGTTGACATTGTGCCTGGCTATCCCACCCGCCAGAGAACGTGGTTATAAATTAAACATTAAACCTTTAATGGCCCATAAAGAAATATTCGCTGCTGTTCTGTATATGGGGATATAAATAGAGAGGGCTGCGGGGGGAGGGGCGGGACATTATTTTTCCTCAGCCAGATAATCTTTGCTAATGAATTTAATTAAAATCAAAATTAATTTAGGATTTTTGGTGGAGGAAAGGGGGGTCAAAATGTACTTTGAGAAACTACCAAGAAGTTTCTCAGCAGATCAAAACCAGGCCTGTCTCAGGGTTTGCCCCACAGATGCAGTGTGGGATGGGTTGGGATCACCTGTTCTGGCAGCAGGTCCCTGTGAGGCTTCACAAGGCTCCAGCTGGAGCCAGTCGGCCCAGAGGTCCGCCAGGAAAGCAGGGACTGACGAAGATCTCCCCAGTAATGCCCAGAGTCGCTCCTGCCCACCTTCCATCAATGCTCTGCCAGGGGTTTCCCTCTCCCACTTCCCTGCATGTGGACAGGGAGGCTCTGGCTGAGCATCTTGCTCCCTGCAGTGCCGGGACCACCAGAGATTTCTGCCTGGGCTGGTGCTGGGCTCGGCGATCCCCGTCTGTGCCGGCAAGTGCAGCACATCCCAACTGCGGTGCATGCCGGCTGCTGGGCCCCGTGCTGCTGTGGGGAGCTTCTCAGAAGGTGCCTTCCTTGGGAAATGTGTTTGGGAAATGCGGCGTTACCCATCGCTGAGCCTCCCCCAGGAGCGCACAGTGTCAATTATTCATTGTGGAAGAGGCAGGCTGTGCTCCCAGCACTCCCAGCCCTGCTGCTGGAGGTCTGTGCCTGCTGTGCCATCTCGCGATCCCAGCCGGGATCCTGGTGGGCACTGCCTCGGCGAAGCCACGGAAGAGCTCAGGAGTGGTGGCTGCAAGGCAGGCAGCTCTGCTGAGCCCACGACTGTGGGGGTGTCCCCACGCTGCTGGGAACCACGGAGTTCCCAGACAGCTTTTTCAGGACACCCATTTCCCACAGCTGGATCTGGCCTGGCCTCTGGGGCTGGGGAGGGGAGACTCCGAGCCTGGTGAAGAAAACGTGCTGGGCAACAGCGGTTTGGGAGAGATTTTATCATAAGAGTGCTAATGGAAGTCAGCACCAGCCTAATGAGCTGTGCTCCTCCATGAATCTGATTCACTGAGGCAGGAATTACCATAATTGATTATCCTGCTGTGCGGCTGAGAGCCGTGTTTGCTAACACAAGTGCCTGGGAACCGGCTCTGCCCTCCCTGAGCCGCCGCCACGTGTGGCTGGGCCTCCGGACCCTCTGTGGGCCATGCGCTCACCAGGATCGACCGCGGGACCATGTGTGTGTGTGGGCGTGGTGTCCCTGCACCCACACTCAGCACTCAGGGCTGCCTCGTCTCAGGGTGCTGCTCCTGGGGTGGGGATTCAAGTGTCACAGCTCCGTCAGTTGGGAACGGAGCTGCTGGGCAGGTGGGACTCAGCACTTCCAGGTCACTGAAGCAGTGGGTATGGACACACGCAGTCCTCGCTCACTCCTTAACCACTCCTGGGATGTATCAGCCCTTCTCATTATTTCTGAGGGTCTGACATGATTGATGAACGTTTGCATTGGCCATGCTGCAAAAGCTAATTAGTTGAAGTGCAGCTTTCAGGAAGTTTTCTTTGAAATTTGGCTTAATTTTCCAAGAAGCGCACGAAGCCAGGACGGCAGTGGAAGCGTGTGCTTCAGGGATCGTTCCTCACAGGAGCATGTCACTGTGGTGGGGCAGACAGAAGGTTTAGGATAGACCAAACCAGTTGAGCAGGCAGTGCTTCAATGACAGCTGTGTCCTGTCCCACGTCGTGGATGTGCGTGGGGTCAGCTGTGCCTTGTCTCATACCATGTGTGTGTGTGTGTGCGTGTCTCTGGCTGTGCTTGCAGGGTCCAGGGGGTCCAAGGAAGGGGTCCGTGGTCTGCGGGAGCTGGGTTGGGTTTGAGGTGCACTGGTGGAGCTGGAGGTGAGCGTTCTGCGCCCATCACTCCAGGCAGGGAGCTGTCGGGTGCTGGTGCTGCTCGTCTGCCTTGGGTTGAGCCCCCAGCCTGGCCACTGGCTCCTGACCAGCTCAGGCTTCCCAGCGCCTGGGAGGTAACACTCACATCTGTACTCATATCCCAACATTGTGCAGCCAATGAGCACACAGCATTGACTGTAACAGGTTAGTGATGATAATCATTGATTTTAATTCTTCCTCCTCTTTCCTGTCTTTTCTAGAGAGCCCAGCACGAGCACCGTGGGAGGAACTGGGCTGAATAAAAGGTACGGAGTGTTTGGATCCAGGTGACTGTACTGGGCTCTGCCTCGGCTGCTCCAGGGGTCCCTCCTGCATGCTCAACCCTGCATGTGAGGGGCCGGTGATGGGTGCTCAGCACAAGGCTGGCTGGGACAGGGCAGCTCCTCAGCCCATGGAGCAGTGGTGAGGGGCAGGTGGACTCAGAGCCACACGTGGGATGGGAGGAAGGCTGCCTGCTGCCCTCTGCCAGTGGCCCTGGTACCCCACCCCCTGGGTGTTGAGCCGCCACGCAGGCATGACACGATGACATAAGTCCTGCGTGAGGAGAGCTGAGTCTGCCATGTCTGTTACTGTCTTTCTGTCTGTCCATCCATGCTCTGTGCAGCTTCTTGGAGCCATCCCTGGGGAAGCCTCTTGAGGGGACCCTGCCTTTACCCGGGGGGCAGCAGCCCCCAGCCCTGTACTGGCCCTGACCTGGCAGTTGCCCACCACAGGGGATGTTTGCCCCCAGGGTCCTGCAGCCTGTGCTGGGAGGTGTCACAGCAGCTCATGGTGTGCCTTGGGCTGAGGCAGGTTGCATGTGAAAGGTGGGCCAGACCAGATGCCCTCTGCCAGCCTGGTGTCTGCTGGGCAGATGAGAATGGCTCCTTCCCATCATACCCTCATGTTGCTGGACTTCACGGCAGTAGGGCGATCCTGACGCAGAGGGGACATCACATCCCCCCAAGGTCCATCCCGCTGAGGGTAGCACAACCTGTGCTCCCCTGTCAAAGCTGGTGAAGTAGAGGAGCCAAAAAAGCTGAGGGGCTGGGAAGGAGGAGGCTGGTGCATCCATTGTTCTGGGCCCCGGCGTGGGCTGGGGGTGCCAGTAGGACTAGGCGGTGGTGAGGGCCAAGGCAGTGGTTCTGGGCACTGGAAACTGCCACCATGCAAACCAATGGAGGAAGGAGCTGTCGGAGCAGGTAGCACTCCCGTCCCTGTCACCTATAGGACAAGGATGGAGGTGACCTGCTGGAAGGGGATTGTGGTCTGGAAGGGTCCTGAGGTGCTGTGGGAAATGTGGAAAAAGAGCTGCTTAAAGGAGCAGGAAGGCTGGTGCAGGAGCAGGGCTCGCAGGCAGCATAAGCCAGGAGCCAGCATGAACGGGACAAAGGCTGTGGGTGTGAGCCTGGGGGGCACAGGCTGGTTGGCAGCAGTGGTGAGGGCTGCAGGACTGGGGCTGCCCCCACCTCTGGCTCTCGTGTCTGTGCTGATGCCTTGGCAGCACTCCCTGTGCTGAGGAGAGGGCTTTGCTCCCGCCCAGTATCCAACGGTGTGCAGGGTCGGGAATCGTGGGTCAGTCTGGTGGCTGCGGTGCCAGAGCGTGCTGGGCTGTGGCCACACAGTTGCGTCTGGAGAGAAGACGTGCCTGTGGCAGAGGGGAGGGCAGCAGGGTGCGTGTCCTGCAGCTGAGCTGCCCCACTCCTAGTCTGAGTGGGAGAGTTGGGATGCGGCACGGGCATCTGGGCTCTGTTTGCACAGGCACCTCTGGGTAAGCTGTGTGCAGGGCTGGTGGACTGCAGCAGGAGAGGGTGGAACAGCACTAGGGAGGTGCATCTGCCCTTGCCCTGATTCCAGGATGGTTCTGCCCCCTTGCCCACTGACAACCTGGATTTTGGCTGCTGGTGATTGAGGAGTTTCATTCTGCTGCATTTGCCCCCTCTGCCTGTCTCACACAGCAGCAGGGGAGGTCTGGCAGACTGGGGGGACCCCAAGACATGGCTGGGGCTGCATTTGCAGGGCACAGAGAGGAGAGGGTTTGGATCACTGAAATATAAGAGGGAGCAAGGAGCCCCCCACCCCAGCTGCCTGCAGTAGTGCCTTTGCTGCTTTATCACCTCTCCCAGTGCTGAATTATTGAGAGTGTTGCTCTCGTTTATTGCCGTGCTGGAGGAGAGCTGCCTCTGCCCGGCACTGCTCTGAATATGATTATGGGGCTGGAGATGTCAGAGCCCGCTGGGCCCCGGAGACCGATCTGCTGCCCCCCTCGCTCCCGTGCTTCCCTTATCCTTATTTATTCTCTCACTCCTGTGCCTGGTTCAGCGCTCATGGTTCCCTCGCTCCCTGCACCGTGCAGTGCCCCAGGAGGATGGAGATTTAGTGCCTGAGGAGCAGCGCTGCCCAGCTGCTGAGCTTGCAGCATGTGCTGCAGGGTGACTGGGGGCTCGTGCCCCACAGGGAGGATCCAGCTACCCCAGGACTCCCCTGACTTATCCCCATGGCTGACCCTGCAGCCAGCTGTCCGCTGTGTCCCCTGCAAGACCTCCACTGGTCGTGCTGCTCTGCTCCCTGGGATGGGGTCCTGGATGTTTGTGCGGGGCAAGGCCGGGCTTTGAGGGGTGGTGGCTGCCCTGTTGTTGGTGGGGATACCTGGGTGCCCTCACTTGTAGTCTGAGGTGACCACATCCCTGGCTGCAGGGACTCACTCTCCCCATTGCTTCCCATTGCACAGGAGGGCTAGTGGCTGCTGGCTCTGTCCCCCTTGGGCCACTGGTCGACTGCTCCCACGAAGCGGGGGGACACTGGGCCCACCCAGGAAGCCCGTCCCGGCAGGACCTGCCTGACCATGGCCGGGCGTCCCTGCCTGCTGGGAGCAGCGATGGGAGCAGGGGGCTATGGAATCCGCTGTGGCCAGGGTAGCCAGGAGCCGGCTGGCACCTCGCAGGTTAACTGCGAGCAGCGGATTCCCTTATTGACAGGGTAGCTTGAAAAATGCTGAGGCAGGACATCGGCTCCTCGGAGTGTCAGCGGGAGCCCACGCTGCGCTGGCGAGTGCCCACGCTGCCGCTGCTGCGGCCCCCAACGCCCAGCCTGGCCCCGGACCCCCACCCCGGCACCCCTCTCACCACTGGGGTTGGTCCCCCTCTCACGGTCGTCCTTCCCTTTGGTCGTGAGGACGCCAGAGAGGATTTCGTTTTTATTCCTCCTCTCCCGTTTTTCCCTGGGGTGGATAAGCTGTTGCCCACCAGGGCTGCCCTGCGGCCGCCCTCCAGGCCCTGCCCTCCCACAGCAGCATGTTGGGGGTCGAACACCGGCTCTGAACCACGGCGCTCACGCCGCGAGGGAGGGAGGCGAGCGCGCAGGGCTCCGGGAGCGCGGCCGTGGCGCTGGAGCTGGACAGCCGGAGGGGACAGAGCCCACCCAGGACGGGCGGCGGCCAGCACAGCCAGCATCTGGAGCAGCCCACTGCCCTCCCACCGACCCCACAGAGCGACTCAACACCCGGCCACCAACATGATGATGTATTTTTGGGTAGGTACTTCCGCCAAGGGTGGGTACTTCCCTCCCTCTCTGCCGGGGTTTTGCTCAGGATTGGGGTCATTTCTCGCTGTTGCTGCTCCCTGGCTGTGCTGCCGGCCGGGGTGAGGTTTCACTTCTGGTCAGGCACTCGTGGCCCACAGCTGGCAGCAACGGGCAGGGGATGGGCTGCAGTGCTGGATGCAGGCCTGGCATTGGGGAGGAACGGGGCAGTGGGCTGATGTCCCTACCCAGACATTGTGCCCTGCCGAGGGCACCTCCAAACAACCCTTCTGCCTCCCTGCTGCTGCCTTCAAGCTCCACACAGTGCTGACCACAGGCAGAAGCTGCCTCCCCTGCCCAGACCCAGTCCCATGCCCCAGCTGTGCCATGGTGGTGGGCAGTGGGCTGTGGAGCCTGCCTGGGGGCTGTGTTAGGTGGGGGCACGGGTCTGTGGTGGCAGTGGGACGTTCAGGTCACAGGTCTGTGTGGAGCAGCAGCTGCCTCTCATGGGGTCTGTGCCCTGTGGGTGCTCACCCAGGGTCTGATCGGATGCTCGTGCAGTGGTCTCCACACTTCATCTCAGGCTTGAAGTTGATGACCGAGGCTGCTGAGGTCCCTCCACAGCACTGCAGGAGCTGGGCTGTGTCAGCCCCTACACCATCTAGGGGCCTTCCTGTGGCATCCCAGCCCATAACTGGGGCTGAAGCCAGTGGTGCCAGCTCCTTTCGCCCACTCCCGCTCCCCCAGAGATGGCAGGGGGCTGGGGGCTGCAGCAGTCTAGTGGAGATTACGCATTCCAGGGGCTTGTGCTCCCCTTGATTTGGGAGAAGAAAACAGAGTGAGCAGAACCAGGATATGGAGGATGTGGGGAAAGGAGCTTATGGGGAGGAGGAGAAGGAGGATAATGCAAATTCATTGTTTCTCAGGGAAGGAGCTTCCAGGCATAAGGTGCTTTGTCATTAGGGATGTCAGTGCTGCTGCCGCTCCAGAGCTCATCGGGGCTGGCAGAGCCTCCTGCTTTGGGGCTAATTCTGCCCAGGGACTTAACGACTCGCCACAGCTGCAAGAGCGAACCAGAGCTTCCATTTGAGGCTCCGTTGGCACCATGTGGCTTCGCGGAGCTCAGCCGGGCAGACGTGGGCAGCGTGGGGTGCCAGTTCCCGTGGGAGCTCCAGGCACAACTCCCCACACCGCGCTGGCTGTGGGGCAGTGGTGCTTAAGGGTCCCTATTCCCTACCCCATGCAGTGCACAGGGTCAGCCTGCCCAGGACAGCTGGTGTGGGCTCTGTGTGGTGGCATCCCCAGCTCAGCTGGGAGAGGCCAGGCAAGGGCTGTGCTCCTGACGGAGCAGTGAGCGTCATTCATAGCATCACAGGCATCTCTCCGTCGTGGCGTGGGAGGAAGCAGAGGGTCCGGTGTCCCCTCATGGCGGGAGCACTGTGGTGGCAGGCGGCAGTGGGTGGCTCAGTCATTGACATTGCAACAGGCTGAGATGCCAAAGCAAAATGTCTTCAAGTGATCAGTAATTGCAGGGAAATAAAGAGCATGTGGGGTGAGGGGAAGGAGGGGTCTGTAAATATTATGATTTTTAAAGTTTGCCCTGGGGTCCCAGTGCCTGTTTAACACTAATATACTACCTGTGCATTTAAAAAGCCTCATAATGAGGATGGAGTGTTTACTCCCAGAGCACCCCCAGCCTGGAGCTCACCTCACCTGTCTGGTCCACCTCCCTGCCCACCTCACCTGTCTGCTGCTGCAGTGGGTCCCAGCCCAGTGCCTGTGCCCACACTGGCATGCCACGTGCACCCCTGGTTGGGGTTGCTGGGACCCCTCTGTCCCGTCCCATGTTCTGACACCCCACGGCCTGCTGCCAAAGCCCCCCAGCAGCCTGAGAGGCTAGTGCACATCTTAGGGGGTGCATTTTCTTGGGAACTCTTTTGTCAGGCAACAGAGTTGGTCTCAGAAAAGAGGGAGACTCTGGGATGCGGCATTTTGGGTCTCTGGGTCCGTAGTTGCTTGTTCCTTGCATCACCCTCCATCATTCCTGTGTCACCCTCCATCATTCCTGCCTCCTCCTTCATCCACGCTGGGCTTGGCCAGTGGTGGTGGCCCTGGCGGTGGCCTTGGCCCTGGCAGTGGCTCTGGCCTTGCCAGTGGCAGTAACTCTGGCACCAGTGGTGACCCTGTGACACATGTGGTGCAGCTGTTTCCCCTGCCGTGGCCCCCC
>VZRE01013335.1:145591-178959 GCA_013396775.1 Cephalopterus ornatus
CGTGCACGTGTCCGGCGCTGTGCACGGGGGAGCCCCCGGCGGCCCCGCCGGCGCGGGGGTGCGCGGCCCCGAGTGCCGCTGCTCAGCACGGCTTCCCGCGGCGCCCGCGCTGCACCGCTGGAACCCTTCTTCCCCTGGGAGCCAGCGCTGGGAAGGGAGACGGCTCTGCCCGCTCGGCCCCATCCTGCCCGGCTGCTTCCCCAGCGTGTGGCCGGGGCGGCGAGGACGGCAGGGAAGCCATCTGCGAGGGGCGGCGGGGGAGGGGTTAAGTGCGGGATCAGCTGTTCTCATGTCATTACGGATTCTCTTCATTTTATACAGAGCTCTGTTTGATGTCTGAATGCACAGGGGACTCCCCCTCCTCCTCCAACTCCCACCCCTTTTATTTCACTCCCAAGCCCTTTCTCCTTCCTCCTCCCCTTCCTTTCTCTCCCGCTCCGCTCTGGCTCACGCACACCCTTTGCAGACCGTGCGCTCAGTGCCAGTGTCTAATGGCCCCGAAGTGAAGAGCCGAGCGCTGCTCCGGCGGCAGCGCGGCCGGCCTGCCACAGATGAACCTTCCTAACTAGCGCCGAGGGGTCGGGAGGGACGGCGAGGAGGGGAGAGCCCGAGGGGCCAGCCGGGAAGACGAGGATAGCGGTGGATAGCAGTGTGCGGAAGAGGACGGACCCGCGAGCAGCTCCACGGCTACCTGTCGACACATGCTGTGCTCCATGGCTAACTCGGGCTGCCTCCTTGTCTCCAACTCAGGCATGCTTCCTCACTCTCTCCCCTGTCCTCCAGCCTTCCTCTACCTCCAACAGGTAAGCAACCCTCTCCAGGGGATTTTCTTGCTTTCTGGTTCACACGTGTTTCTGACTGGTTCCCTCTCGGCAGAGGGTCAGAACTTGACAGCTTCCTCCCAGTCTATCCACTCCAGCCCTGTGGCACCAGATCCTTGGCTGTGGCTTTGGGGGGCTTCTCTGGTTTCCCCGCTGAGGTGGGGGGAGTGCGGCCGGGGCTGGAGCGTGGCTGAGGTGCGGGCAGTGCAGCAGGCAGAGCTGCCGGCACGGGTCCAGCGCTTCCCCGCCTCGGCACTGCTGCCGCTTGGCGATGATGGATGCTCGGATAAAGGAACGAGGCTCCTGCGTGGCCTGAGCAGCCTACGAGGAGAAGGGAAGGTGATGAGCTTGTGCATGCACACGCGTGTGCACATACGTGTGTGTGTACTGTCACATCGCGCACGCACGCAGCCAGGCCTGGTTTGTCTTGCTGTCACAGGAAGGTGCTGCAGAGGGACTGGGGGGACACAGTGTCGGGCAAGTCCCAAGTTTGGGTGGCCCGGGCGGAGGGTGCCAGGGCCGTCAGTTTGGTCCTTCACCCTGGCCAGGATTTTGCTGTCCCGCAGGGTTGCCCTGATTCCTGCACTGGACCCAGCGCCCCGGGTTTCCGGGCTCTTCATCCCAAGGGAAGCGCAGTTTGGGAGAGGCAGCGTCTTCTTCAAATGCCTCTTTGCTGCATCGGAAATCCCATCTCCCAGCCAGGCAAACCACTCCATTTGTGTTTTCAGGAGTTTAAAAATTCATGGCATCGTCCCCACGCTCGGCGTGGCCGGCACGGCTCACCCGGCGGCAAGGACAGGCACTGGTGCCAACCCTCCCCTCCAGCACAAAGGGCCATGGAGTGTTTTGTCCCTTGGGATGTCTGTGGCCAGTGTCCAAGTGGGGTCGCAGCCGGAGCGTGGCTGCTGGTAGTGGGGATGGCAAGGCCTGTGGTTGCTCTCTCTGGTGCATGGGCGATGGGGCTGGTGAAGCTGGTACTGGTTACACGAGCATGGGGCGCACAGGGGCTGCGGCAGGGGCTGCCGAGGCGGGTGTGTGATTTATTGCACCCTCCTACAGGCAGAGCCTGGGGAGAGCCAGAGCTGCACTGGATTTCAGTCTCAGCCTTCCCGGGCTGCATCAAATTCCCTGAGGCTGCTGCACCTCTGACACCAAGTAGAAACCATCCCTGAGCCCCCACGCATCCTGGAGGGTAGTTTCTGTCCCTCTGAAGGGAGCACATGGATGCTTTGGAATGGCAGCCAGAACAGGGCCTGGAGCCTCTGTTGCAGCATGGGAGATGCCCCTCTCCGGACGGGATCCCCTTGTCCCTGGCCGCACGAGGTGCTCAGCTGTGCCGCTCTCTTGCCCTGCAGAGCACTCTGGCATGGATTGGCTGTGCTGCCTGTGGCTCACGGTGACAGGGACAGCAGCATGGTGGGCAGATGAGCACTCCTGGTGCCCACAGGGCTGGGCAAAGCAGAGCTGGGGATCCCTGGGAAGCAGCAGCTTTCCCAGATGCGTGGCTCGGCACCCAGTGTCTCCTGGTTCCCCCATCGCCCTGATTGGTTTGATTTGACCATCGTGTTCTGCATCTCTTCCTCCCTGCTCTCCCAGAAGCCTTCTGCTCCTTGGCAGCATCTCCAGACTTGTGAGCCAGGAGGAGGGTTTTATTACAAGATTTGGAGTTGGATTTTCACCTGGCTGAACACAACTGAGGCAAAGATCTCCATCCTTTTCCTGGGGTTTGTCCCCTGCAGGGGTTCTGCACCCGGTGCTTGGGGACAGGTGTCACCCAGTGCATGTCACAAGGCATCAGGCAGAGGGACATCACTGGCAACCATCACGTGGGGCAAGGGCACAGGGCATGTGCTCTGCCAGGCCCCTTGTCTGCCTGGGTGAGCAATGGGCCTGTCCAGCACCTGCTTTAGTCCTGAATTTGCTCTGGATTTTGGATGTGCCACCTGTGCAACCTGCACTGGAGGAGCACAAAGGGAGCAATGCTGCCTCTGCCTGTGGGCACGTGCCTGTTGCAGAGCTGGCCCTGGTCAGCTGGCTCAGCTCACCTCCGTGTAACAGGGACACCTCAGGGGGTTCAACCCACTCTCTGCGAGTTGGTTGTGTCCTGGGGTCTGTGGGGGGCTTGGTTTTGACCCCCTGGGTTACAGCTCCCTGTCCAAGTGTGGGGATTTGTAGTGGGGCACCTGGGGTGGGCACATACCGTGATTGTGACTGATTCACTGGCTGAGAAATGATTCTGCTGGGCTGGCCAGGGGGTCAGGAGCTGGGAGGCTTCAGGGTCTGCATGCACTAGCCGCCATCATCCCTTTGGACACGTGCTCTCCCTGCCAGGAGTTTGTGGCATGGGCTAGATTTGTTCCCCAGTATGCCACCTGTGTTCCATAGCTTCCGATCCCAGTGTTTTCCACAGTGCCAGGATTTGAAGGAATGACCAAGAAATGAAGTTCTCAGGAAAGCTTCGGTTCCCCCAGCACCAGGGAGAGCTCATCTGTGCCAATGGCTCATCCAGGTGCTTGCGGGTGCTTGTGGGTGCCAGCTCCGCTCCCTCCGTGTGGCTGCCCTGACCTGGCCAGGGGAGCCACGGTCCACAGCATTCTGAGTGCTGTGTCAAGGAATTCCTCCCAGCACTGACATGCTCCAAGAGTGGTGCCCCTGGGGGGCCAGGGGCTGCAGGAGGATGGGTGTGTGCCCATGGCGGAGCAGCCTGTGCCCACGGGAATGCTGCGTCCTTCTTTGGGTCTTGGCGGGGACGTTTGGCTCTTGCTCAGAAAGGACCTGGTGTGGAGGGACACTTCGGTGGCTTCATTTCACGAAGATGAGTCGGTCACTACTTAAAACTGCTGTTGTGAGTGTGCAGGTGACGGCTGCAGGACAGGGCTCAGCACTGACCCAGAACAGACCCAGGCTCTGAGGCTCGGAATCAGTGCTCGACCCTGGTACAGCACAGCAGTGATGCATGTGCGGGTCTGGCCCCAGCACAGGTTGATGTATAGGTGTGCTGAACCCCTGCAATGCTGCCCCTGAGCTGCTGCTTGCTGGGAACATCCTGGTGCCCATGGTCACACTGTGGCGCAGGAGACTTGGCTGAGCAGTGCCCGGCCTGCTGGGAAAGAGCCTCTGCAAATCCTGCTTGGAAAATTCCTTTCCAAGAGGGTTGCTGCCAAGTTTAGCATGTTATATTTTTAGGGAGCAGGTCTATTCCGAGCAGTGTTGTCGTGTGTTGCAGCAGCGGGTTCAATTCAAACCGGGTTTCTCCCCCTGCTCACGCGTCGCACCGATTCGAGACCTGGCACAGTGGCTCGCGGCTCTGGCCATGCTGTGGCAGCTGCTCTGCTTGGTGAGGACCAGCCTTAAAGCCACCAGAAACATTTTCTGCTTTTTCTATATATATATTGAAAATATTTGACATTAATTTTAGCTTTGCAAAGCTGCTTTTCCCACAATAGCTGTGATTTTGGCCCACACTGCCTGGCAATGCTCTTTTTATAGGTATATTCCTATTTTAATGCTATAGTGATGGGTGAATGAGTAGATTAAATTAGGTTTAGTATCTGTCATTCTTTAAGCATCACAGGCAGTCGGGGTGGGGGGTTAACAAAGAAAGGCTAATTAGGAGAGCGAGCACAGGCCGCCCCCGCTGGCTCCACCGCCCTGGCCCTACGGCTTCCTCCGCTTAGGGACCAGCACCTAAATAGGAAAATGCTTTCGAAACTTGGTTTTCTTGCACTGCCCCTGGGCCAGGACAGCTCCAGGGCCTGCAGCCAGGGCTGGGTGGGATGGTGGGTGCTGCAGCCAGGCACCCCAGGCACCTCCGTGAAATTCAGTGTCACTTGGCTCTCCAGCTGCTCTGCCCACAGGGACGGCGACTCCCATGCGTGGGGGCACTGTGCCTGTGGAATAATGGGCTTTCATGGAGGAGCTGGGCACACTAAGGGGCACTGCAGCTCCTCCAGGAAGGGTTAGTCCCTTTGGTGCAGCTGGTTTTGGTAGGCAAGTGTGGGGCTGGGTGCTGGGAGGGTGTGGGGAACTCTGGGAAAGTGTCAGTGTTGGGAAGGCTGGGAAGGGCACCTGAGCTCAGAAGGGAACCAAATGTCCAAGAAAGGAACTGGATCTTCCCAGTGCCAATATGAGCCTGGCAGCATGTGGCCAGGGGCTCTGCAGTCCTGGCCATGCAGTGGCTACTGGCCTGATGACATACCAGTGCCATTGAGCAGGCTGGGAGCTGCGGGCTGGGAGCTGCTGCAGGGTTCCCCCCTCCGCTGCTCCTGGGCAACCCTGGCAGGGCTTGAACCTGCACCGCCTCCCTTCTTGCAGCCAGCAGGGAGCAGGTGTCCCCCCTCTCTCTAGCAGGTGACAGGGTTTGTTGTGGCCGCCACAGGACAGGCGTTGACTGGTGCTGCAGGCATTGCCATCCAGGTGTCTGGTGCAGTTCCTAAATCCCATACAAGCCCTGCTGTACCCAGCCAGTGTCCCAGGACTGGGTTCTCGCTTTGCCCCCCTGGTGGCTTCCTGAGCATGCAGGCCGGTGGTGCCAGGGAAGCAGGCAGTTTTGGGGAGCTGTCAGGGTAAGTGCCTGCAGAGCCCAGTGAGGATTGTGTTTTCCAGCATATTCCTGTCCCCATCTTTTCACCCAGGCTGGTTGGGTCGTGTCTGGGGACACGCTGTGCTGGTGGAAACAGAGCTCAAGCCTCCGGGTCTGAGCCATGAGCCAGGGCCGTGCTGGCTGCATCTCCACTCCAGCTGCATCCCCACTCCAGCTGCCTGGCAGGACACACAGGTACCGGCTGTACCCACTCGTCCCTCAACAGCAGCACCAGTCGGGATGCGTGGACAAAGGCCCTTATGTGCACAGGAGCTTCCCGGGGAGGGAATCAGGGGAAGGACGTGTGGGTCCTGCTCTGGTGCAGGGTCGGAGAGCCAGACTGAGCCCTGGCTCCAGGCTGGAGTTCCCCAGGGTGAGCTGACCCTGATTCTGTGCTGGGGTACCATCCCTTTGCATACTTGGAGGCACTGGCCATGGAGGGGAGCAGCCCCAGACTGTGGGATCCCACATCTGTCCCCCATCCCTCGCTGCACCCACCCGGCATCTCTCCACCACAGCTCCGGCCACAGCCTTCAAACAGCTCCTGTGAAAAATCAAAACTGGGGAGAGAAGAGTGGGAGCAGGCGACAGTGGCAGCTTATTTGTGATCTGCATTGTGTGGGGAGCTCTTAATTAGAAGTAATTAGACTAATTAACTTGCAAATGAGAAACTCGTCGTTTTCTCCTTTTCTTTTACAAGAAAAAATAGAGAAGAGGAACAACAAGATAAATATTGAGGCTAATTACTTTGTACCTGCTTCAGAGCCCCTCCAGCCTGTGGGGTGCTCCTCCCCCATGCACCCTGTGTGGTGTGTTGTCCCTGTCCAGGTGTCCTGCAGTGTCTGTTCCCACTCAGGGCTGGTCCCACTGCAGGGCACAGGTGCTCATGTCCCTGCAGTCCCTGCTGGCAGAGAGGGACCATCCGCCACCCTCTGTGCACTCAGCAAGGCTGCAGCGTATGTCCGCGAGCCCCTGGGGACAGTGGCCCCCACAGCATCAGCCATTGCTGGGATCTAGTTGGCCAAGCCCTAGAGATGGCCAGTGCCACCGAGGGCATGGCACCAGCTTGGCACCCTCCCCACCAAACCAATCCTAGCCCACGCCAGGACTGGAGCAGGGGCATCCCCTCTGCGGCACCGCAAGGTCCCGGCTGTTTTCCAGCTCTTCCCTCGAGGTGTCTCTGGTTTCCCCTCTCTCTGTGCTGCACACCCCGGGGGCTTTGTTAGCACAACCCGGTTCAAATGTCTGATTAGTCTTTAGGAGATCGAGGGGTCAATTTTCCACAGCTCCTTCCTCTCCATTTAACTAATTTAACTGCGCGATTGTTACAAATTTCATTTTATTATAGCGCTGCTTCTCAGTCCAATTGAATTACCAAAATCTCATTTTCTCAGAAGTGCTGAATATGTAATTAGAGGAAAAATTATGCTCCTGGCTGCCTATTAGAGAGGGCTGCATGTGAGCGCTGTCCAGGCAAACACAGGGGTCCATGGTGCTCCAGGTGCCCACGCTGGCCCTGCAAGCAGCTGCACCAGAGCCCCAGCGCAGCAGCAAACGTGTGGCAGGGACAGGGGCCGTGAGAGGGCTCTGGAGTGTGAGGGGCTCTGCTGGATCAGGGCCAGGGTCCAGCTGGGCTCCTTGGGCCCTGTGAGCTCTGGAGCCAGGTGTGGAATGCAAGTGGAGCTGGCGTGGAGCTTGCAGGAAAGGCACGAGGCCAGTGGACATGGCTGTTCATCCCACTGCTTGCGTTGTCTGGAGCTGCCTGGATCCAGCTGGGCTCCGGCAGCTCCACACAAGGGTTTTAGAGCCCCCAGCCCTTGCCAGCAGGGGGACACACTAGCTGCTCCCAGGACTGCTGGAGCAGCAGACGGGTCACCCTGGTGTGCCGAGTGCCGAGCTGGGCGGTGCCTGGGCACTGGCATCCAACCCTCTGGTGCCTGTAGGGCTCAGGAGGAGCAGGTAGCTCCGGTGGATGCTGCTGAGGACTGAGGTCCTCTCCAGCCCATCCCTGCGCTCTGCAGCTGAGCTTGTACCTTATGTGCCACCTGTCCCAACATTTTGGTGGCTACTGGGACCAAATGCTGCTGAGAATCCTGGCCAACACTGCACAGACCAGGTGTGACTTGCTCCAGTGTGCCTGAAGGAAGAGTTGTGCCGGGAATGCCACCTGCACTGCTGGTGATGCCAGGGGCTGCTGCAGGTGAGCCCTGGCATCGCTGGCAATGCCACAAGCTGCCACGGGTGAGCCCTGACCCCACCGAAGGTTCCAGGCCCTGATCAGGAGGGGGCGGAGTGCCGCGTGTCCCAGAGCTCTGTTCCTCCCACTGCTGCGCCCGATCCTGCCACATCTGCGACGGTAACGCAGCCATCGGTCCCTCCTGGTGCAGCGGCACAGGTACAAGCGAGCTGGGAGCTGTTGGCCACGCAGGCCGGGGGTGGCCAGGAGCCCCCCCAAGCACCCCCGTCTCGCCTCGGTTACACAACATTATCATTTCATAATACTCTGAAATATACATGAAGTTGGCTGAATGCAGATGAAATTGCACCATTTACTTCATGAATATTTCATGCAGCCTGAGCTCCGAAGTTTCCAGCTGTCAGAGCCAGGAGCTGGGGCCGGACTTTGGTCCCCCTGCCCTGCACTGGAGGTGATGGGGACACGTGCGCAGGTGTGTGCCCAGGCCAGCATCTCATCTCGTCCCCACTCCTGCATGTCACATGGCTGCCACCGCTGCATCCTTCCTCCCCAAGCTCCTGTGGACAGAGGGGCAGCAGTGTCCAGCCCTGACTCTGTTGGCAGGGGCTCAGGGGGGCTCAGGGTGGGAGCAGGGAAGGGGGAATGGAAAGTGCCTGGACAGTGTGTGGCAGCTCAGAAAAACGGTGTTTCCCATGTCAGCAGGCTGCCCTGCTCCCTCCACTCCTCCTCCTCTCACACCATCACTGCTGCCCCTCGGGTCCTGCCTGGCCTCACCAGCCCTGCTGCTCTCTGCGGCACTCCCTTCCCACGGGAGCATCCCCGGCAGATGCCGTTTCCAGCCTCTCACCCCTTCCTGTGCCTCGGTGATGAAGACATCCGGTGTGGCGGCTGCTGCCTCTGGTCCCCGCAGCTCCTCACTCCTTCACCGCTCCTTCCCCTGGGTCCTTCCTCATCGTCCTGCCCAGCTTTCTGTGGGGTCTGGCCCCACTCTGAGGAGAAGCAACCTGCCACCACCTCCCGTTGTCCCCATGGTGGGCAGGGCTCATCCCTCCTGGGGCCAGGGCTGTCCCCATGGTGAGCACCCGACCCCACTCCGCCGCAGCTGAGAGCTCCACGGCCAGTGCCTGTGCAGGGCCGGGTGCTGCTTTGTATGGATGGTACAGCATTTGGGGTAATGAAATATTCACAGGTCAGTGGTTCCGTGAGAAATGACGGGGATCAGTCAATTCCTTTTCAGGGAGTAATTTTCTTCCCCTTCACGGCCTCTGTTTCATGTTGACAGTCATTAGCATGAACGAGCTGCCGGGTCGGGGGACATTGTGGCTGTCACGCAGATGAGCCGTGCTGGGCACAGTGACAGTTGCAGGGGCCCACGGGCCATGGGGGGCACGTGAGGCCATGCCAGGACCTTCTGCCTCCGTTGGGGCATTTGCTGAGCCCATCTCTGCTGCCCAGCATGCTACACTGCCCTGCACTGGAGCAGCGGGCACAAGGGCGGATGGTCCCATCAGCCTCCCTGGCTGCTGCCTGCTCCGTCTCCTGCTGGTAGGCACAGGTCCACAGGGGTCCTTGAGAATTGCTCAACACCCTTCCCTGAGCCCAGCAGTGACCTCAGGCTGCCTTGTAATGTGGCAAGGGGATGCCCTGTCCTCAGCCACCAGGTCACAGCAACGTGCTCTCTGCCTGCACTGCCTGCCCTCTCTGCCCTCCCTGCGCTGCCTGTGGGATGTGCCCACTGAGGTTCTGCAGCTTGCAGGAACACCTGGGGGGGCTCTGCAGATGCTGGGGGCGGAGGGAAGGACCTTGGCCTCATTTCCCCCCCCTCAGGAGGTGTCTGGTTCCCAGCAGGAGGAGTGGGACAGCTGCCAGCAGTGGGGACCACTATCAGGGTGAGGAGGTGTGTGGTGACAGGACTGTGTCCCCTCTCCAGCTGCTCCGGGGCTCCACATGCCAGCTTCAAGCCCAGCTGCACATGACTGGGTGGTGCTGTGACCAAGCAGGTTCAACCATGACCGGGCAGTGCCGAGCTGTGCTCAGGCAGTACCATGCCATGACCAGGCAGTGTCATGCCATAACCGATCAGTGCCATGCCATGACTGGGTGGTGTCATGCTGTGACTGGGCAATGCTGTGCCGTGCTGCCTCTGCACCATCAGAGCACTAAGCTTAGTGTGGGAAGGGCCCAGCTGCAGGCAGAGCTGGCTGGTGGGAGTTGCACGAGCTGGAGATGGAAGGGGGGCCAGGCCAAAGCAGGGTGGCCATGAGGCTTTAGAGGAAATTAGACACATCTGTGGTGGCTGCGGCTGCAGTGGCAGCAGGGTACAGGTGCTGGTGAGCGACCGGTAACCCCAGGCACTCACTCGTGGCACCATCACTCTGTGCTGGCAGGACGCCTGTTGTGGGCAAGGTTTGGTGGCTCGTTGCAGGGTGCTCGTGGCCAGCAGGTGCCCCATTGTTAGCACAGGGCTCTGCACTCGACTGATTGCTCTGCCCCATCCTCTGGGTCTGGGGGCTCTCGGTGCATTATTTTCTTGAAAAGGAGCAAATGTGGGAAACAACATTGTCAGCCCCAAGCTGACAGGCACAATCACCAAAGTGCGGTGTCGGCAGGAACTAGCCCCACACGCTAAATGACTTGAAAGGAAATGGCCTGGATTGTGCTGAGGAGGCAGAGTACAGGGGGAGAAAGCAAGTGGAGCAAACAAAAAAACTTCATTAATTAAAGAAACTCGTTAATGAGGGACATTTAATCAGCTAAAGATGATATCTACCCCCTGCCTGCTGCAGCAGCCGCTGCGCAGGGCTGGTGGTGTGAGACTGAGCCATGGGCAGGGCAGGGGACACCATGGAGGGGATGCCAGGCAGCAGCCCCTGGGCAGGGGACACCATACAGGGGACACTGCACAGGGGACGTCACAGGGGAGCTTGGGCTCCCTGTCCCAGCGTCTCCCCTGCTGTCCCTGGGGCTGCGGCTGTGCCACAGTCCTGGCAGTACCTGCGCAAGCAGGTGGGCAGCAGAGGTGGTGAGGTACTACTTGTGTCTCCTATACCATGTTAAATGCCACTGGCTTTGCTCCAGGCTCAGACACTGCACTGATCTGTCTCATTTTAAATGAGGCCAAGGACTATTAATGCTCAGCATTTCTTTTATTTCAAGTGCCAAAAGCACCATGTGGGAGCATTCCCACACCTCAGGAGGAATGGGTACTGTGGGAGCAAGGGATGTATGTCAAAGCCACTGTTCCTAGCACCCATGGGGCAGCACTGTGCCACAGGCTCCCCACATGGCCAGGCACACCAGGCTGGGAGCACCTGGGCTGCTTCTTCTGGGCTGCAGAGCTGGGTCCCCCAGGACCCCTGGGTGCTCAGTGCAGGGAGGGACCCCGAGAAGGGAACGCAGTAACCGCCTGGGAGGAGCAGGGGGACCCTCACTGCGCAGGAATGGGGCTGTTCCACTAGTGTGGGGTGCAGAGCTGAGCAGTGGCTTTTTCCCTGTGATGTCAGCAAGCATCACACAACCAAAGCCACCAGCATCCCCCTCCCCGTGGAACCCTCACCCCCAGCCCCCACCAGCAACTGAGCAGCCCTGTCCCCGGTGGGGGTGGCTGGGTGCTGGGGGCAAGTGGGAGGTGCTGGGAGCCGTGGATTTGCGTCTCTGCAGCACCCGCAGCCCCAGCGCTGTGAGCAGCAACCAGGGGAACCTAATGGTCCCTAAATGAAATAATACCAGGGTTGACAGGCTCTGCGACAGCCCTAATTAATAAAGCCCTAATTAATAACTGGTATGAACGTGGCTATCGGGACAGGCTGACGAGGGGCCAGCAGGGCCCAAGAACTGGGCAGGTTGGGACAGTCCCTGCCCTGACACCTATCTGTGTCCCCTTGCCCCGGTCCCCACATAGTGGTGACTGATCCTGGCTGTGGTGACAGCTAGGATGAGCGTCCAGTGGGTAGCAGGCAGGAGGGATGTGGGCTGCTCCTTTCTCTGTGCATGCAGGCAAGGGAGAGATGGGTGCTGGGAATTAGGGATGCAGCAGGGAGGGTCACACTGGAGATGTGACTGCTGTGACTGTCAGTGTCTGCCTGCTCCCTGGAGCAGGGTTGGATCGAACCCTCCAGCCTGCCAGGTGGCATTAGCACCTGCGGTGCGGGCAGGAGTGGTGTGGGCAAGAGCAGTTCCTGGCTGCCCGTCTTGGGGCAGCAGCAGCGACAGGCTCGGCTCCTGCAGCAGAGCAGCCCCGGCCGCGCTGGCAGGTGCACCAGGCTGGCGCATCCCCGAGCAGCTGAGTCAGCACGGGCAGGCTCTGCCGGTGCTGCCGATGACTTGCAGATCTGCAGCGGGGCTATTCCCACTGGGTTTCCGTGTGTCCCCGGCGCGGCTCTGCTGCCGCCCTCGCAGGCGTGACAGCCCTGTGGGCTGGGGATGGTGGCTGCCAGCGCGTCCCCTCTGCAACCCTCTGGCATCCCCTCACAACATAAATTGGCAACACACACAATTAAGGAGCTTGTCTCTGCAGGCTGAGCTACAGATGGATTTCACGGGCGAGAGGCTGCCACAGCACGTTGTAAAGCATCTGGGGGGCTGTGGGCACTGCCCCGCGTGGCCTCAAGGCTGCTGGTGGGGGTGCGGCCGTGTGCCGTGGAGGGCGGCTGTGTGCGGCACACACGTGTGTGAGGGGGGAGAGCCCACGGGTTCTCACTGGGCTGTGAAGATGGACAGTGGGTGAACGGATGGGTATGCAGGAGAGGTTCAGGCTGTGGGCTGCACAACTGTGTGGGCTGCACCCCCAGCCCCCCACAAACTCCCAGCAGCCTTTGGCCTTTGGCATGGGTGCAGCTCACCTGGTTTGATCAGAGCAGCCAGGCCCGCTGTCTTAGAGCGAAAGACCTAATCAAATATTTAGCAGTTAATTGATCCCTGCGTGGTGTTTGCCAAGGGGCCATTAGCATTCCTCCCTGCCTCCCCTCCCTGCCTGCCCAGCCCTGCTCCCCTTCGCTGCCACCACCGGCACTGGGGCACTGGCAGGTGCCCGTGCTGCGCAGTGCCCCCAGAGCAATGCTGCCAGTCAGGCTCTGCTTTGCCCCATGTTGGCCTTCAAAATGGGGTCTGCTTGCGTCTCCCTCCCCACGGACAGAGATGTGCCAGCTTCAGGAGTTAAACCCCACAGGGGAGTGTCCATCCTCCTACCCAAGCCCTAGTGCACTAGGCAGACAGGGCCTTAGAGTGGGAGAGGATCGGGGCTCAGCTGCTAGAAACGTGACCCAGAGCCACTGCAGCACAGAGACAGACCAGGGTTTGGGGGGGCTGCAGAGTGGTGGGGTGGGGGGCCTGGGTCTGGTTGTGGGTACCAGGACTCCATCTGTGGGCAGGTGGCAGCCCAGGCACCCCAGGTACACCAGCAGCTAAGGGGGGACGGTGCCACTCTCTTGGCAGGGTAACCAGGACGCCACGGCTCCACCGGACGCGATGGCTCAGCCCTACCCCCCGGCCCAGTATCCCCCGCCCCCCCAGAACGGAATCCCTGCAGAGTACGCACCACCGCACCCCCACCCCACGCAGGACTACTCGGGGCAGAGCACAGTACCGGAGCACGCCATGACCCTCTACACACCAGCACAGAGCCACGCCGAGCAGCCGGGCACCGACGCCAGCACACAGTCCATAGCAGGGACGCAGACGGTACCGGTAAGGCGGCAGGTCAGGGGGTATGGGTGGGCCGAGGGCATTGCCGGAGCATCTGGGAGGGTGCTGGGGCAGTGGTACTGCCTGGCTGCAGTCCCACGGAGCACCGGGCTGGGTGCCCCCACCATCAGCTCCCCTTGCAGCCCCCCCATCATTTCTAATCACTTGTAATCCACCTGCTTGTCTCTGGTCCACCAGATCATGGCAATTACAGGGCTGGAACTCAGCACTGGGAAAGCGCTGAGCTCAGCATTTCCCAGTGCTTCCACATGGCCCCACAGGCAGCATCTGTACCCCTGCCCCAAGCACCCCCACAGCCCTGCCACCACCCCCCCAGCTCACCGCGATGGAGGGACACTCATGGGGTACTGCCTGAGGCTTGGGGACCACAGGGTTCAGGGTGTCCCTGGGGGCAGGCAGGGCCAAGGACAGGGCAGGGGGACATTCCCCAAGACTGGAGCCCCAGCAGGGACATGAGTCTGGCATGGCCAGGGGCTGATAGTGGTGGTGCCTCTCACAGCAGACAGACGAGGCGGCACAGACAGACAGCCAGCAGCTACATTCCTCAGACAACACAGACAAGCAGCAGCCTAAGAGGTTACACGTCTCCAACATCCCCTTCCGATTCCGGGACCCCGACCTGCGGCAAATGTTTGGGGTGAGTCCAGCCCATCCAGCCACCATGTCACCTGCTCCCTGCTCAGTGCTGCCCTGTGTCACCATCAGGACATTCACACTGTACCCTTCCAAGAGCCCATCCTGTGCAGGGAGTGACACAGAGCCCTTGTCTCCCTTCACTGTCCCCTTCCTAGCCATCATTAGGACTCAGAGCACTGCTGGCTAAGGAGATTTTGGGTGACACTCCCAAAGTCCTGGCAGAGTGGGAGCCATGGGAGGAGGGATGAGGGCTCTCCCCTGCATGGCCCTGAGAGTCCCTGGGCCTGACTCCCAAGGCATCCCCTGGCCCATCCCTGCCACAGAGCCCCATGACAGCAGCCCAGGTGTGGGGCCAGGGGCTCTACGAGCACTCATTCTTCTGCTCTCTACATTTGCAGCAATTCGGGAAGATACTGGATGTGGAGATCATTTTCAATGAGCGGGGCTCCAAGGTGGGTGCTGCCCACAGCTGGCACCGTATGGCGAGTCCTGGGGAGGGGGTCAGCAGAGCCGGGTTGCCTGGCAGCGCTGTAACCTGCTCTCCCCTCCTCTCCTGCCCCATGGGATCTTGGCATGGGATGCCCCATCTCAGGGCAGCTTCTGCACCAACTGGGGTGGCCCTGGCACTGGAGGGAAGGAAGGGCTTGGTCTGCCCCCCCCACAGGCAGTTCATGTCCCTTTGTATCTGGATGTCTGTGTTGTATCTTCCCCATTTTCTGTGCCCCTCTCCCAGACTCTTCTCCCAGCTTGTGGGCGATGCTGGGGCCTCAGCCGGGACCCCCAGCCCCCACAGGGACCCCAGCCCGGGCTCTCCATCTCTGCACTGTGGCAGCCTCACCTCTGCGCAAGCTCTCCTGATTCACCCCCTCTCTCTCTCTGTCCCCACACCCTCTCTCTGTCTCTCTCTGTCTCTTTCTTTCTCCTTTTCTCCTCTGCTCACATGGTTTTGGGTTTGTAACTTTTGAAACTAGCACAGATGCCGACCGGGCACGGGAGAAGCTGAATGGCACCATCGTAGAGGGCCGGAAGATTGAGGTGCTCAGATAAGTGTGCTAGTGCTGTGCCATGCCTGCGTGTGCGTGTCCCCTGCCCGGGCTGCGGGATGCTTGAGGGCAGCTCTGGGTCCTGAGTGCTCCTGGGGAGCTGTGCCCGGCGTGTGCATGTGTCCCTGAATGTGGCACAGGAGCATGTATGCCAGCTGCCAGGAAGTTCATTGCTTGGCACAAGGAGCACCCGGCCCAAAGGAACCTCCCATGTGCAGGGAGAGACGGGGTTTCAGCTGGGGCTGTGTTCTGCCTGGTACAGATGGGTCTGCCAGACATCCCCACCCGCAGCCCTGTGGCTGCTGCACAGCTACCCCACACTCTGCAGGGAGCTTTAGGGCTCTGCCCCGTGTGCCGTTCCCACCTGTCCTGTGCCAGGAGGGAGGATCCACTCAGGGCTCCGCACCCACAGTGCCAGAGGTTACCTGTTCCTGGAGGCTTTTATTTCTCCAAGCCTGGCGCAGGCATCAGGCTCTGCCCATTCTTTGGCAGCTCCTCGCTAGTGGCCGGCAAGCAGTGGGAAGCAGGGTGGCACATGACAGAGGGAATGGGACAAAATATCCCAGTAGTGCTGAGGGCAGGGAAGGAGCCTGGCAGGGCACAGCAACGCCCCTTGGATGGGGAAAACATGGTTCAACAAAGCCAGGCCTGAGCATGGCACCGCAGCACTCGGGGCACCAGCCACCAGCCTGACCCACACTCGTTGCTGGAGCCAGGAGGCCTAGCCTGGCTGGGGGTATGAGCAGGGCGTACGGCGGGGCGGCTGCAGGCAGAGACTTGCCTCACGACAGCTCCGCTGCAGCCGGCATCCTTCGCTCCGGCACCTGAAGCAGCAGCGAGATGCGCCGAGCACAGCCGAGGAGGCCCTCTGGAGTATGGCCTCTCCAGCCCACGGCCCGCAGGCACTGAGCCCCTGTCCCTCTCTCTGCAGGTGAACAATGCCACAGCCCGCGTCATGACCAACAAGAAGGTGGCCAACCCTTACACCAACGGTAAGAGCCAGTGTCCGGAGAGCAGGGTCTGCAGTGGGCAGGGATATCCCCTGGGCACACTCACTGCCTGGCTGCCATGTAGCTCTGATTGAACATCCTCCACTGTGGAGAGCAGCCATCCCTGCCCAGTGCAGGCATACGACTCCCCCATGCCTTCCTCCTGCCCGGGGATGGGGCTGTGGCCCCTCGGAGTGCCACAGGAGCAGTGCCCTGTTCTCACTGGCTCTCTCTTCCCACAGGCTGGAAGCTGAACCCAGTGGTGGGAGCAGTCTATGGCCCTGAATTCTACGCAGGTAATACCAGGTTGCAGCCGTCCCTGCCACAGATGCCCCCCAAACGTCAGCTCTGCATTGTGTCCAACCATGCCACTTCTCAGCACAGCAAGCAGCCCCTGGTCCCTCTCCCCTGTCCTGTGCCCTGCCTGGACTGCTCCCCCCATCCCATCCCCTTGCCCAGCATCCCCACGGGGCCATGTGCCTGACAGGTCGGGGGTACAGAGGTGGGCTCTGTCATGGATGCCCCACTGTGGCTGTGCAGACCTGCTGTGGAAAGGCCACATGTGTCACCTCCTCCCGCAGTAACGGGGTTCCCATACCCCACCACGGGGACAGCCGTGGCCTACCGAGGGGCACACCTACGGGGACGGGGACGCGCCGTCTACAACACCTTCCGAGCTGCGCCACCGCCGCCGCCCATCCCCACCTACGGCGCGTGAGTAGCCGCGGCGGGGGCCCTGCTCAGGGTGGGGGGCGTGTGCTGCCACAGTGCTCCAGGGCTGCAGCAGCGTCACCAGGCTCTGATGCATGGGGAACAGGCTGCAGCTCCCACAGCGCTTGTTTGGCCATGGATTCTCTGCAGCCCCAAGGCTGCTGCCCTCAGGGTGGCCCACGCACTGACCAGCCTCCCGTGCCCCAAGGCATGGGATGTTATTCCAGCCAGGATGGTTGGTTGAATGGAAACTCTCTCCTGGCACTTGCGGCTCTGCTGGCGTTGGGCACGGACATGGCCATGGCCATGGCCATCTGCAGCTGCTCAGCTGCTCCCAGCAGCTATCATGCTCCAGACTCCTCCATCCATCCCCGTAGTGCCCCTAGCCCTGGGCCATGCTCTCCACCTGTCTCTAAGTCCCTGCCTGGAGTCCCAGCCTGGACATGCCCTCGGGGGCCTGCACAACCACTCCTCACACCTCAGCGGCGCTCTTGAGGCAGCTCCCCTCATTCACCACCTTCATTCTGCTCCCCTCCTCTGGGGACATTGGCTGGGCTCTGACGCCTCCACCTCATTTCCAGGGTCGTCTACCAGGACGGGTTCTACGGAGCTGAGATCTATGTAAGTGACACTGTGCCCAGGGCTGGGCCATGATGGGGACCCCATGCCAGGCCAGGGAGCAGGCAGCACTGGGCATCTCCATGGTGGGCTCTGCCCTGACAGCCCCTTTTCCTGGGAGGCAGAGCATGAACAGAGTGGCTCCTCTGGAGCGATCAGGGTGGCACTGCACAGGGTGCTGTGCGCTGTCCTGTGCCCGCCAGCCCTGTCGCAGGGCCAGCACCACGTGGGATTTACAGTCTCAGTGCCTTACACCCACGTTTAACCTCTGTGTCTGAGGAGCCAGCGGCGATATTTCAGGCGGGCGCTGAAGGATTTATCTAACGTGACACCTCATTAAAGCGAGTGGGGAGGTGACATTCTCTCCTCTGGAAATTTAATTTTTTAAGGTTAATGTTTGTGAAAGCCCCTGGGGAATGGTAATGAGGCTGCTGCGTGCCCAGTGGCACCAGCACTGGCTCCCCACAGGCCTTAACACTTCTATGTGCAGTGCCATGGGGCACCAAGCTGCCCTCACCCCTGTCCCCCCTGCCGTGGGTGCTGCCCCCTGACCACTCTCTCCTCCCTGCAGGGGGGTTATGCTGCCTACAGGTACGCCCAGCCTGCGGCAGCAGCAGCAGCATACAGTGACAGGTAAGCACCGCGGGCATCGCGCTGTGGGAGGAGCCCTGTGTCACCCCCTGCACTGCCCGGTCTGACACCCCCAGCTTTTGTGCGCCACAGGATGGGCACAGAGTCAGGCATGGGGAGGGTGTCCTGCAAACTGGGACCCCTGCGCTTCCCTCGGAGCTGAGACTCGAAAGGGCTGGCACCACTGGAGGGGGGATCAGGGAGATTCCAGGGGGCTCCCACGCGCAGCTGGGCACGGGGGCCCCAAGGGGAGACAAGACCCCCACTCTTGTCACTAACACCCACCACTGTGTTTTGCTCCTAGTTACGGCAGAGTGTACGCAGCAGCAGACCCCTACCACCACACCATCGGCCCCGCTGCCACATACAGCATTGGCACCATGGTAAGAGCAGCCCCTCGGCTTTCCTCTGCTTCCGGGGGGCTGCAGCCAGCCCAGGGAGGGAGCCAACACGGCAGCCGGGCAGCCTGCAGGGCATGGGGCACCCCTGCGCGTGGGGACTGTGGGAGGGGAGCGGGGACAGCGTAGCCCCTGCCTGGCTCTGTCTGCAGGAGAGGAGACCCCCCACCCTGCACCTCTGCTCCACGTACCACTCACACCCTGTGTAGTCCTGCCCATGCACTCTGCTTCCCGGGGGCTTGGCTGCCCCCCATGCCAGCTGCCTGCTCAATGTCCCAGGGCCTTGCCTGGGGTCCAGGACCCCCTCTCTCATCCCAGTGCAGGGCATTGTCCCCAGGCCCCCACATAGAGCCACACACAGGGAGCACTGCAGCCCTCCATGCGCCACTGCTCTTGGCTAGCTCTGACAGCATCAAAGATGAAAAATCTCACTCATGGGTGGGATCTCAAAGCCAACCCACCTTTCTCTGCCTTTTTTACTCCCTTGGCGCCCCTAGCCCCAGGCAGTCACTAGTGAGTGGCCATGGGCACTCCATCCTGGGGGTTTCCAATCCCGTGCCACAGCAGGGATGGGGACAGGCTCCTCAGTGGGCACATCATGGCAGTGCCACGGCTGGGGCACATGGCAGCCTCTGGCCCCAGGGCAGTACCCATGGCAACCAGAGCCTGAGCAGCACTGGGCACGCTGGCCTTGCCCAATCCTCGTGTCCCAAGAACAGCAGCAATTTGTTATCAGTTGAAAGAGGAAAAAAAAAAAAAAGAAAATAAAAAAGGAAAGAAGGGAACATCTGGGCTTTGCCTCTCTCCAAATACTGATTGGCTTTTTTTCATCTTTGATGTTGCAGGCTAGTCTATACCGAGGAGGGTACAGCCGCTTCACTCCCTACTAGCAAGACAGACCCAGCCCCCCCACCACTGCCCCTGATGCTCACTAGCACCAAACCAAACCAGGCAGACAGAGCCGAGGCCGAGCCTGCGGAGGACCCGCGGGCACTGCCTGGGCGGCCGGGGCTGGCGCCAGGCTCCGCGGGGCCGCGGCACCCCACACCTGTAGGGTTACCTCAGCCGCTCCGTCCTGCCGCCACGCACCTCTCCTGCTCCGTCCGCCCGCCCCGGGGACCATGGGGAAGGGGGCCAGCCCTTGGCCCCAGTGGCACCCCATTCCCAGAGCTGGGGTGCAGGGTCCCCCCACAGGCGCTGCCCTGGCTGCGGTGCAGAGGGTTCGTACCCCCGTGAGGCAGGAGGGGATGCTCAGCCTGCCGGGGTGCTTGGCCCACAGGGATGCTTGGCCCGAGGTGCTGGGGCATGGGGCAATGGCAGCTCCCAAGCAGCCCCTCTGCCCCCATAGGAGAGAGAGGAGCTGGCGGGGGCTGATGCCAGCTCTGGAGACAGGTGGGGTTGGGGAAGGTGCCAGGAACCCAAGGCACCGCTGGGCAATAGCACTTCTCTGGACTGAGTGTGCTGCTCTGCAGAGCTGAGCGCATGAGGCTGGGCTGGCTGTGTGGGCGCAGGGGGGCCAGGTTGGTGCCTGTGTCCCCCCTGGCCAGTGGCTCGGCCAGGCTGCTCCAGCGAAAGACCTGCCTCTCTTGTTTCTGTTGTAGTGAACCCACGGCTGTTTCCTTCTGGGACCAGGAAGGGCAAAAAAATACTCACACACACACACACAAAAAAAACCCCAAAACAAAATTTAAAGCAAAGCAACAAAAAAAGAAAAACAAAGCCAAGCGGAAGCAGCCAAGTGAGTCCCAAACTGTCCACATGCACCGAGCGAGCAAGTCCCAGAGGAGCCGTGGCGAGCTCCGGCGGCCGGACGCGCCGGAGGGACCCGCTGCGCCCCAGCCCACAGCCTGGCAGGGAGGGAGCCGGCATGGGGGTCCGTGGGGGTCCTTGGGGCCCTCACCCGCCCAGGCGCAGGGCCTGGGCACCACGTCTTCCTTTCCCCAGTGTGGCAGCGCTGGGGGTGCCGGCAGAGCGTTGCACCCCTGCCTGGCTCGGGGGACCGGGTGACAGGCTGGGGACCCAGCTTCGTGCTGCCTGAGACTCGGCGCTGCCGGCCATCAGCGTGTCAAGTGTGCGAGGCCTCGGCTCCAGTGTGGAACTGGGGCGGCGGCGCGGCCGCGGTGCTGAGGCATTGCAGGGGACAAGCCTCTGCCTTTTAAAGGGAATTTTTGTTAAGAGGAGCTTGCAACTCGCTTGCGACCCCTTCCCCTCCCTCCATCCCTGACACCCTGCGTTCCCACCCTGCCCGGAGCAACTCTGACTGATGCCGGGCCAGGGACTGCCCTGATTCTGCTCCTGCTCCCGCCTGCTCCGCAGCGTGGGTCATGCACACGGCCACCCTGCCCGAGGCAGCGGGACCCCCAGCCCTGGGCACAGGGTCTCAGCCGCTGCATCACCCGTGGGGACCTGCCTGAGCCCCGGGGTTGGGCTGCAGCTGCTGGCACACTGGCTCCGGTGCCTGATGGCACAGGGTGCTGTGGAGCCCACCCTGGGGTGCAGCCCCGTCCCACGGGCGGCCTCGCACTCAGCCCCCTGCCCCCCACCCACGTGGCTCTGCCACTCCTCAAACCTCACTTTATAGTCTGCAGACGCCCCTGACGCCCCAGCGATGAGCTCCCCCTTTTCTATTCCCGGTGTACATAGCCCCTGCCCCCGCCCGCCCCTGTGTACAAAGCTCCGTCCATCGCTGTACTGGCTTCTCCCTTACAGCACCCCTGTGCCGCCCCGGCGCGCGGGCTGGCGCCGGCCCATCCTGTATGCTTAAAGGTGTGACCATTCTAATAAACAGTATTATTATTATTATTATTATTACAAGGATTATTATTATTATTATTGAAATTATTAATAAAGATTTCTTTCTTCAACCAGGGCGACTCAGGTTTTGACTGGGGTGCTGGTGCAGGGGTGCAGAGCTGCGGCTGCCACGGCAGGTCCAGTCATGCTGAGCAGGGGGCTGCAGCCTGCGGGCAAGGGGGGGACCCATGGGGCCCTTGGCCTCACCATGACAAGGGAGCAGGGTGCAGCACAGGGAGCCCTTCCTTGGCTGGGCTGAGCCCTTTGTTCTTCAAACCATCAAGTAATTCGCTCCCCAGCGTATCCCCGCCTCACCACTGACATTGATGTCCGTGATTGGAGCCCGCATTGTTTGGGGACAGGGCCCGTGCGTGGAGGGTGTGTGGCTGGGGACCCCACTGCGGACACGCTCACCTGCTCCTGCCTGCTAATTGCTTGCTCACCAGACTGAGAAAATAATTGCTGCTATAAATTTTCTCTCCTCCTCAGAAGATGCTCAGCGGTGGCAGCACGGGCTGATGGCATTGGGCTGAGTCCACAGTGATGGGCACAGAGGCCACTCACGCTGGCAGCTCCCCACTGGGCTGGGCCCCAGGGGGTGTGGGGGGCTCGGGGTTCTTGGGACAACTAGCCCCAGCCTGTGGATGCACAGCTTGCAGGCAGTGAGGGCTGCAGGAGCTAGGGGGCAGGTCACACATCTGGGGGTGTCCCTGCCAGCCCGGGTCAGCATCCAGCGGGCCCCCACGGTAAGGGCTGAGCACAACCACAGGTCGCGAGAAGAGGGACCACCCTACTCAGGGTGAGGAAATGCAGCCTCCACCATTGGTGTCCCCCACCCACAGCCCACCCACCACATGGAGGAAACATGACACGGGGCTGCACCATGGTTGCTTTAATGCCCATCTGAACTGGTGCCATTGCCTGGTGCGGAATAGACCAGCACGAGGCGGCCCCAGCGGTCGGGGTCCACGGGCAGCTCGTCCCGTAGCACCGGTTCCACCAGCAGCTCCAGCCGGCAGGACTGCCCAGGCGTTGGCCGCGGCACCAGCAGCCCCACGGCACGGAACAGGCAGCCCTGTGCCAGCCCCAGCAGCTGCGGTGCTGTCTGGCCCCGGCGGCACCGGGCACCCTGGCTCAGGACACGGAAACATCTGGCACGGCCAGGCAGGAAGGACCAGCGCAGGGTGAGGCTGAGTGAGAGCTCCTCAGGCTCAGGGCCCTCCTGCCACCAAAGCTGCGAGGCTGTCACGCTGTGCACCTGTGGCGGGAGAGCTGCCACGCTGGCTGTGTCCAGCACCTGTGAGGGAACCACAGGGCTGTCAGGGGGCAGCAGGCACCCTCCCACCTTCCCAGGACAAGGGTGGCATCAGAGCAGGAGGCTCCACCTGACAGCAGCAGGCACTCACCCGGACCTCCCCGAGAAGGCAGGTGAAGGATGTCTCCTGCGGGCTGGGCTGCTGGCGGGACACAATCACAGAGAGGTCTCGCAGGCTGCAGTCCTGCAGCTCCAGCTCGTAGCACCTGAGAGGGATGGGGCAGAGCGGGAATGGTACCAGGGAGCCATGGTGTCTCATGCCTGCCTGTGGGGACAGGATGCAGGCAGGGCACTCACCGGCTGGTCCAGCCATGGGAGCCATGGTGGCAGGCGGCAAGCAGCTTGGCAAGTCCAGGCGGTGGAGCCGGGAGGAACCGGGGGTGGTGCCGGCCATTGGGCTCTGCAAGAGGGAGCCAGGTCAGGGGACAAGGGACTGAGCTGGTCCCGTGCCCCACAGCAGGTGCTCACTGCAGAGAGCATGGCGGGACGGGGTCCTCACCAGGCAGGGAGGTGGGGTTGCCCTCAAGGCAGGTCCCCGAGTCCCAGGTGGTGACCTCCAGTGCCACCGCAAAGTCATTGGGCTGCAGCCCCTCCAGCTTGTACAGTAGGGTCAGGAAGAGCTTAGGGGGTGCCGGCATCTGCAAAGAGAAGAGGCTGATGACCCCAAATCCACCCAGAGAGAGAGAGACAGAGACAGAGAGAAAAACAAAAATACATTGGGTTAGGTGTGCTGGGCAGTGTGGGCAGAGCCCCACCTCACTCGCCATGAGGGCCTGGGGCCGCACAGCTTGGGCCATGCAGGCTGTGCTGTGCCAACATGGTGCCAGCCTGGTGCTGAGGAGGGGGCAAAGGGCTTTGCCCCAACTCACCGGACGGCCACACGCTCCTCGCCGGGGGGAATGGTCCCCTGCAGCCGCAGGGAGCTGCCCCCACACCAGGCGTCCTGCAGGCAGCAGCTGGTGCTCAGCCTGCCCTGGTGCTCTGGGTACAGGGGCTGGATCTCCTGCATGCTCAGGTCGTACCAGGGCCCAGACTCTTCATCCTACAACACAGGGAGAGCTGGATGGGGGAGCCAAGAGCAGGGACACCCTGCCCATCCCAACCCAGTCCAACCAGACCAGAGCCATCACCCCGCACGCACCTTCCCATCCAGGAACCTGCTGGTGCCCATGCCCAGGCTGAAGGAGGTGGCTAGGGGCAGCGTGCAGATGCTGTGCGTGGGCAAGTACTCAGCCAGCAAGCCCCAGAACCTGGAGGCAAAGGTGAGTGTCAGGGCAGAGCCCCCTGCTGCAGTCGCTGCCCTGCTGGCCTAGGGCATCGTGTCAACTGTGGCAGAGTGGGACCAGCTGGCTCCTGGCCAGCAGCCAGTGTCCCAGTCACAGTGCCCTGGCAGCCATGGTGTCCCAGCAGCCCTGTTCCTGCCATCCCACAGTCCTCCTGGCCCAGCCCCGTTCCTCTGCAACCTCCTGCTGAGCCGCTCTCACCTGTTCTCGTTCTGCAGGAAGTTTTCCTCCCCTAGGTGCTCATAGACCCAGCCGGGAGCGAAGATGGCTGCAGAGAGGCTGTGCTGGCGGATCAGGCGCAGGGACTGCAGAGACAAGTGGTGAGCAGCACAGGCCAGACCAGGTAGTCACTTTCTCACCTGTCTTGTCCCTGCTCCCCCCAGGTCCCACTGGCCCCATGGTGGGGCAGGACACTGTGGGAATGTCCTGTGGCATCTCCCTCTCCAGGGATGGCAGCTCGGGGAACCCCCAGCTCCCTCTCCATGCATGTCGAGGAGCTCTAGGATCCCCCACTCCTCACCAGTTCCTCCCCAGGTATCAGCCCAACAGGCCATGGCACAGCCGTTGGTGGAAGCTCAGAGCCCTGCACTAAGGGAGGTCCAGGGTCCCATTCTGGCCCAGTCCTGTCACACCCACCTTGTCAGTGTTGAAGCCACCACCGATCACATCCCCACGGGCAAAGACATCAACACCAACATAAACGTCGGCGTGGCGCGGCCCAGCCAGCCTGAGTGTGTGCTCCAGCTGCTCCTCCTTCCAGTTGTAGTTGGTGAACAGCCCATCACAGGCATCGAAGAACACCCTGGGGATGAGGGTCAGGGTGGCAGGGTAGTTGCTGTGGCTGTCCTCACAGACCTTCCTCGCACCGAGGGCTGCACAGGTCATGCCCTGACCACTCCTGCACAAGGTTTGGGGTGGGCTCATGCCCCCAACCTAGAGCCAATTTTGCCAACCTCACCTATTCTCCTCATTCAGCTCATTCTGCCACCTCAGCGTGCCATCCTGCAGAACACTGTCGTACCAGATCACCAGCCCCCCCGGCACAGCACTGTGCACCCGGGCCGTCAAGTCCCGCAGGAAGGGGGCCAGGTTCCCCACTGCTGCTGCCTGGCAGGAGAGAGCAGGGAGAGGTGGGTGAAGCGTGTGGGATAGGGGGCTCCCTATGGGTGCAGGACAAAGGCAGGCAGGTGGGCAGGGCCACCATGACTTACGCTCAGCGTGTTCTCTATGTTGACCAGCCAGCCGTCGAAGCGGTAGTGCTGGGCAATGCGGGCCAGCTGCTCGGCCACGGCACCGTAGGCCTCCTCCCCACCAGCCAGGAATGCCTCACACAGCTTCTCCCCATCTGTCCACTCCGTGATGAACGTGCCTGGGGAGATGGCAAGGGCAGTGTCAGCCACACACCCCAGTGAACCCAGTGCACGCCTGGGGCTGCCCCAGGCTCAGCCCTGCGCTCACCCAGCACAGGGACACCGTTCCGGTGTGCCGCATTGGTCCAGACCACGGGCGGGATGGTGACATTGTGGTGGCTGAAGTAGACAAAGATGTCGATGTAGCGCCAGTGGTAGAAGACATAGGGGTTGCGTGTGGCTGAGCCCTGGATGAACCTGCAGAGAGGAAAGAGGGTTGGGCAGTGCAGGAAGGACGCTGGAAGATGCTGCGGGGCTGGGCAGGAGCCTGACTCACACCTGAGAGCTGTGCACAGCTGTGGCACTGAGCCAGCCCTGAACATCCCAGCCCGAGCAAGGTTGCCGAGCACTGGCACCATGAGCCAAATGCCCCATCCCTGCCCACCTGTGGCTGAGCCAGAAGGAAACACATCATCCAGAAACAGAAGTGGTTTGGGGTTTGAGACATCAAGCCCCACTGCCACATCTCCCCTCCACCCAGCATGCACCTGTCCTCCAGGTATCCTCCACGCATGTCATGGCACACCAGCGTCCGGGGCCTCTTGCTGTGGAGCGGGGGCTGGCGCTTGGCCAGCGGCACGGCCGAGATGTTGAAGTCGTCGTTGCTGTTGGGCTGCCAGGCCAGCAGCTCCTCCAGGCCGGACAAGAAGAAGCTGATGGGCTCCGTCGTCTTTGTGTCGAAGTACCTCGCTGGGGATGGTGGGGAGACAGGGGCCGGAGTCAGCAGGGAGCACTGCCTGTGCAGCTCGGCACCGGCACTGGCACCAGACTGTCCTCATCCTGGCAGGGCCCCAGCGGTGCAGCGGGCCCCTCTCACGGTGCCTCACCTGGCAGGGGCTGCGGGCGGTCATTGATGGTGTCGTGCAGGACGGTGGTTCCCCGGGTCTCCGCCGCCGGCTGGAAGCTGCCCCGGAGATGGGGGTGAGTGCCGGGCCGGACCAGCACCGCGGTCAGCGCCCTCCGGGGCCCCGCGAACCCGGGCACCGGTCCTGATCCCGGTCCCGATCCCTATCCCAGTCTCAATCCCCATCCTGGTCCTGGTCCTGAACCCCATTCCGCTCCTAGTCCTGGTCCCCATCCCGGCTCCGATTCCCATCCCGGTCCCGGTCCCGATCCCCACACCGGTGCCGGGTCCTGAACCTCATCCCCGGTCCAGATCCCCATCTCCATCCTCATCCTAGTCCTGGTCTCGATTCCCATCCTGGTCCCCGTCCCGGCCGCGGTCTGGGTCCCNCACCGGGCCCGGCTTTCCCGGGGGCGCCGCCCCGGAGCTCCGCCCTCACCGGCCCCGCACCGCCCCCGGCACCGCCCGCGCCCGCGTGTCCCGGGGCGGGACGTGTCCTGGGATGCACCGCGAGTCCTGGAATAGGGACGTGTGTCCTGGGATGGGGACGTGCCTCTCGCGACGGGACATGTATGCCGGGATAGGACATGTGTCCTGGGATGGGATGCATGTCCTGGGATGGAACCACATGTCTCTGGATGGACTTTGTGTTCTGGTTTGGGACATGGGACCTAGGATGGCACAAGTGTGCTAGGATGAGGGGCCATGTGTCCCAGGATGGGGATGTGTTTCCCAGGAGACATCCGTACTAGGGCCAGGCTGTGTGTCCTGCAACAGACCATGTGTCCCAGGATAGGATCTGTGTGCTGTCCCATAGCAGGCCCTGCTGTGCAGACTGGGACGGAGATGGTAACTAGTCCTGAGGGGCTGGTGCTACCAGGAGGCTTTGGCCCTGCCATGGGACTGGACTGGGGCCCTGGGTTGCTGCCCACACCACACAGGCACAGCAGTGGATGCCCCGACCAGCCTCACCCGGACATCCTCCATCCCCCACCTCTCCACCTGTGGGGCCAGGGCTCTATTTAAGTTCAGCCTGAGCCCCCACTCCTCTCTGTGCTTGGGCAGCCCTGCTCAGCCCAGCCACAGACTTGCTGTTCCAGACCCTGACCCCCAGCTTCACCTCAGACCTGCCTCTTCTCTTGTGGATGTGCCAGATGACCTGGACTCTTGCCAACCCTCCCCAACCTGCCCTGTTCCTAGGCTGACAGTTTCGTCACTGTGCTCAGCTCCCTGCCCTCAGGATGCAGCTGGCCCCATGCAGACCCAGCCCAGGACTCCTGTCTCTCCAGGGACAGTCTGCCCTTCTGTCTCCACTCCCAGCTCGACAGCACTGTGCCAGCCCATGGCTCTCGGGAAGCCCCAGCACCTCAGGAGCAGAAATCTGTCGCTAGTCCTTTAGAGCCTCTATACACACAGAGCAAGAGGACACTGAGGGTGTGAGCAAGGCTGGAAACGTGGGGTGTTTAATGTAGCACGAGCCGCACAGGAGGTCAGAATGCTGCCCCATGCTGCTGCAGCGTCTACACAAACAAGAAGCCTGGCCAGCAGATAATCTAACGGAAGAGGAAGTGGCTAAGGCCGAAGGCTCTGTGCTCAGGCTGCCGGTGGGGAGCCAGCCCCTCCCGAGCAGAGGCTGTGGCGACCAGTGACAGGACCTGCAGAGGGAACTGACGTAATCTGCTCCCACCACGGGTACCCAGCCCCATGCCGCAAAGCCCGCCCCACTGACCCCCAGCTCTGCAGAAGGAAAGGGGGCCCTTAGTGGTTTATTGCCTTTCCTGATGGTGCTGAGCACCTTTTGCCTGTTCGAGGCAGGGAACACAGCATGGTGCATGGAGGAGGAACATGGTGCACGTGTCTGTGCTAGCTTGCACCAGGGCACCAGCAGTCATGCTGTTCCCCTGGTGCCAGTTCAGTCAGTGCCACAATGGGCTGTGCCTGGCAAACCCAGCTATGGAGCAGGTGGCGCGGGGGGATGCGGAGGGAGCTCTCTGCCCACCCCAGGTGAGCAGCTGCTTCCCAGTCACAAATGTGGCAGGGGCTGGAAATGACTCCAACTCCTCCAGGTGTGTCTGATCGGCCTCAAGAAGCTGGAGTGGGGGAATTCACACATAGAGGCAGCTGCTGGGGGTAATGGCAGTAGGGTGGGTGGCTAACAGCATAACGGGGGTGGCACACCCAGGATGAGAGGGCACAGGGGCTCCTTGGCTGCCCAGCCTGGTGCGGGAGGGGGTGGGGGAGGAGGGCTGCTGTTCAAGGGTCTCCACTGTACTTGATGAGGTGGCCACTGAAGGTGATATAAGTGTCATACTCATCGCTGAAGACGGCGTTCTCACGCTCGCCCTTGTAGAGTCGCACCCAGACCTCGTCCTGCTCCCGTAGCTCCAGCATGACGCTCTGGCTCTGCATGATGCTGCGGTCACTCACCTGGGTGTAGAGGATCACTACCTCTGCCCCATTGTGCATGATGTGCAGGTACGTCTCCTTCTGGTTCCAGGTGTGCACATTGAGGCTGAAGTAGTAGATCCCAGGGACATAGCAGTAAAACTTGCCGGTGAACATGTTGAAGTGGCTGTAGAGGTTGACAAACTCCGTGTCGAAGATGAGGGTCTGGTAGTAGTCATTGCTGTGCAGGGGTTTCTTGCGGCCCACCGAGAAGGCAGCGTAGTGGTTCTTGCAGCGCTCCCCCGGGGCGCCCACGCTGCCCTTCTGTCCCTTGGGCCCTGCGTGGCCCCTGCTGCCAGCCACTCCCGTCTTGCCAAACTTGCCCTGGATGCCGCGCTCACCACGGTCCCCCTTCTCCCCTGGGCAGAGCAGGAGGGAGAGCTGGACTGTCAGGTGGGGGCCAGCACTGAACCCACACCCTGAAAGCCCGCTGCCTGACAGAGAAGGACGGAGGCAGCAAGTATGCCTCAGTCCTACCCCTGCCCCCTTCCCGGGCTCTGATGCTGCTGCCCAGAGGCCACCAGAGCAGGGGCTGCTCACACCCTGGTGTGGCTCCAGCCCTCTGCTCATGCAGGGCACTGGACCACAGGTACCATCCCAGCTTCTTGCTCCCAGTCTGTGCAAGAGCTGGTACTGGGAACCCAGCACAGCACTGGTTGTGGGGCAACAGATGCTGGCACACAGAGTGCGGTCCTGCCAGCCCTCACCTTTCAGGATGGTCATGTTGATCTGAGGCAGAGGCTGGTACTGGTCGGGGAAGGGGCAGCAGCGGACACAGTGGGGCCATGGAGACAGCCCCTCCTGGGCACCATCAGCCTTCTGCTCCCGTGTGGCCCTGACAAGGCAGAAAGCAAAGCCCAACAGGGAGCTACGGGGGGGGGGCGCGGGGGCCCTCTGTGGCAACAAGGCTGCCTTGGCCTCCATTTCGCAGAGCCCTGGCCTTGGGGTCCCCTCACCTGGCAGCTTGGTGCTGGGACGGGGCCTCTTCAGCGTCTGTCCACCACTGCTGGTCGGGGCTGGGTCCAGTCTGGCTCCCCACAGGGCAGGACAGCAGCAGGCAGAGCAGCAGGACGCCATGAGCCCACAGCCCCTCCATGCCTTGGCAGTGCCCTGAGAGGTGCCAGGGACAGCTGAGGGGGACAGGAGCGTGGAAATGGCCAGCCCAGCCATGCCCTGCACTGTCCTGGGACAGGAACTGTGCACTGCACAGCTCTAGGCTTCTGCATGGGCTGTGTGACATGGTGTCACCCCAGTGAGCACCTGGGGAGACCCACACTGGGGCAGTGTGGAGGCTCTGGGCTCACCAACATGTGGGCCAGGGCCATGCAGTCTCCCAAGTCCTGGCACACACAGTAGAGGGGATTACCTGGAGAGCTGAGAGTGGAGCGGAGCAGCAGGCTCTGGATGACCAGCCAAGTCCTGGGCTGAGTGCTGCTGCTCCTGCTCAGCCTGGCTTCAGCTGCCTCCCATGAATGCCCAAGAGCAGCAGCTTAGGGTGTCAGCACCTGAAAAATTACAGGCAGTTCCAGATGCCATGAGGCAAGTGTCAGGATGCAGCCCTGCATGTGTGGGGGACTCCAGCCCTATCTGGGGAGCATATCTGCATCCCCACTCCTGCAAGGATGCAGCACAAGGCTGCACAGGCTCTGCAGGGGACTCCTGTGCCCCCAGGGCTGCTAGCCAAAGGGTTTGCAAGGGCACAAGATTGACTTCTCCAGAGACATGGATGTGGGCTGGCAGCCGCAGCTCAGAGTTGGCTACCACAGGGAGAAACCTTCCTGGGAGACCACATCCTGTGTGGGGCCAAAACTAATATTTGCAGTGGTGGTGGCACCATGGCCCGGCCCAGACCCTCCGTGGCCCTTCCCTGCCTTATCACAGCCATATCTGCTGGAGACGTGGGGCTGGGCACGCAGCACCTTGTCCTTTGGCCCCGAGGCGCCAGGACAGCCTTGGCCAAACAGGCGTGTGGCACTGCCCAGCACTCGGCATCCCGCAGCAGCAGGGTCTGAGGCAGTGCTGGGTTGGGATGGGGTTGGCTGCTCCCCAGTCTCCTGTCTTAGCCCGGCGCCTCCCTGGGTTGGGACTGGGTTGAGACTGGGTGCGGCCTTTGCCGTTCTCCCCTCCCAAGCAGCCTCCCACCCAGCCATGCTCCACACACTCTGACGGGATCCTTGAGCACCAGCCCAAGGGGCAAAGGGCCCGCACAGCCCTGCCCTGCCCTGTGTCCTGGGGGTGGGCGAGGCCAGGAAGGATTTTGGGGCAGAATCCTGTTGCTTTGGTGAATGCCTGTTCTCGGAACACTGGGGCCCTCAGTCAGCATTGGGTGATTGTTAATCTTGTTCACAAGGGGGGGCCCGGGGGCTGTGTGTGCTTCCGCAGCGGGTGCAGAGGGCATTCGAGGCCAGGGCGGATGACTGGATCATGAGTCACTGGAACCGGGAAGGGGCTCCAAAGGGCTTTTCCTGCTGCTTGCATCCTCTGCTAAGTGCCTGACCCCTTCGCACGGTTCCCGGGCCCCTCTGTCTCACCATCTCTTACCCCATTATCTTGGCCCATGTCTCCGTGCTGCCAGGTGTGGGGCAGGCAGGGCTGTGGGCACTCACTCCAAGGCAAGGGAGAGGCAGATTCATGGATGGCATGGAGAAGGCCAAGTAGGGGCTTGTGAGCAGGTATCACCCAGGGCCAGCCTTGGCCCTGGCTCTGCTCACCCTGCCTGGCCTTGAGCCACTGAGCATGGAGCATGCCGGGAGTTTGTGAAGCCTGTGGATTTCCCTCAGCTCTGAGACCATGACACCAGACATTCCCCTGGGACCCAGAGCAGGCTCAGCCCTGGGGAAAATGCAGTGTCACAGGGAGCTGCTCCATAAGGAGAAACCCTTCATCAGGAAGTTCCCACTTCTGCAGAAGACAGTGCTTTCCAGGCTGCCGGGAACGGAGGCGAGCATGTAGCACACACAGGGCACATGGGGCTCCCCAGGCCCCCAGCGTGTCCCCCCTGTACCCCAAAGGTGTGCCGGGTGGGAGGTGCTCACATGTGTGTGGGCACACACAGCCCTGCTGAGGGAGGCCGTTTTTCCTGTCAGGGTTGGATGTTCTCCAGGAACGGTTGGAGATTTAAACTCAGCAGCTGCGGAAGCCTTGGGACTGCAAGTCAAAACATCCCAAAATACATTCCAGGCAGAGAGAAAGACCAGGATGAAAAAGAACAAACCCTGGGGGAGGAACAAGGGGCTAAGGGTGGCATTGTAGGTAGCAGGACCTGTACCCCCTGCTTATCTCTCCACTTGGGGTGGTGGATACAGACTTTGCTGCTCCATGGCAGCTGGAGCTGGGATGCCTCTGGGGTCATGCTGGTGGGACAGGACCCCCACATTCTGCTGCAGCAGTTGGAATGGTTGCAGAGCCCTTTTTTTCCCCCTGGAGCAGTGCAGACCCAGCAGGCAGCAGGGTGGGGGCTGCACAGGCTGGTTGCAGCCTTCCAGCTCCTGCAGCACCAGTAAGAGGTTGTGCAGGCAACCCCAACAGCCAATGTGTCCCCTACAGAGATGCTGGGGGGGGCCATGCCTGAGTTTGATGTGTTCGTAAGGACGGGTTTTTTGGGACCATAGCAGGGGCAGAGCTGGGAGGGACCTGTGTCCTCCCAGAGCCACGGTTGGTTGGGCTGTGTCCTCAGAGGACTGTGAGGCTCAGCCCTGTGGTGCTCACCACCCCTTCACAGGCAGGACAGGGGCCTCACTGGGCGGGGGTGGGCACACGGACCGATGCCCCTCGCTGGACCTGTCCCAGGGCACCCGAGATCCCGGCGAGGCGGAACCGCCTTCGGGTGTCTCTGCAGGGATGCCGGAGCAGCCACAGATGGGAGCATAACACGGTGCAGCTCTGGGCCTGGTGCCCAGGCCTGCAGGGTCCCCCAAAACCTGCCCCCCACGTACCTCTGGGGCAGGGCTGCTCCCTCCTGGCGCTGCCTTTGCTGCTCTAGAGCATGCCCCGGGCCGGAGCAGAGCCTGCCCGAGGCCGATCGGTGCCTCCCGCTCCGGAGCCTTCTCCTCACTCGGCCCGGGCGGAAATGCACTTTTTGGAAGTGCAGGAGGCAGCGAGGCGCGGGACGAGGCTCGCAGCCCTCCCCCGCCAGATGTGCGCCCGCGGCCGCCTTAACCATGTGTGCTCCCGGGACCGGCCGAATTAACCATGTGTGCTCCCGGGACCGGCCGCCTTAACCATGTGTGCTCCCGGGACCGGCCGGATTAACCGTGTGCGCTCCCGGGACCGGCCGGATTAACCGTGTGCGCTCCCGGGACCGGCCGGATTAACCGTGTGCGCTCCCGGGACCGGCCGGATTAACCGTGTGCGCTCCCGGGACCGGCCGGATTAACCGTGTGCGCTCCCGGGACCGGCCGGATTAACCGTGTGCGCTCCCGGGACCGGCCGGATTAACCGTGTGCGCTCCCGGGACCGGCCGGATTAACCGTGTGCGCTCCCGGGACCGGCCGGATTAACCGTGTGCGCTCCCGGGACCGGCCGGATTAACCGTGTGCGCTCCCGGGACCGGCCGGATTAACCGTGTGCGCTCCCGGGACCGGCCGGATTAACCGTGTGCGCTCCCGGGACCGGCCGGATTAACCGTGTGCGCTCCCGGGACCGGCCGGATTAACCGTGTGCGCTCCCGGGACCGGCCGGATTAACCGTGTGCGCTCCCGGGACCGNGGGAGCAGCACACCCCCGCCGGGAGCCAGCTTTTGGCGGCCGGACACGCACGCGGGTCCCGCACCGCAGGGCTGGGCCTGTCCCGCTCCCCACACCCCGAGTGGCAGAGGGACACGGGGACAGCCGGCACAGCGACAGAATCTGCTGCAGGCTGGGCCCGGGCTGCACCGGGGCCTGCGGCGAGGTCACGCTCTCCGGGCAGCCGGACTGTGCCCACCCCGCGGGGCCGGCTCGGCCCCGCACC
>VZRE01013335.1:196456-271870 GCA_013396775.1 Cephalopterus ornatus
AGGCGGCGGCGGAGCTGGGCCCGCCGCTGGCCGCCGCCGCCCGCTCCGTGCTGCAGCAGCGCATCGAGTTCGCGCCCGCCCGGCGCGGCCTGGCCGGGCAGCTGGAGCACCTGCGGGACAAGTACGAGCACATCGGGGCCGAGGCCCTTGGCCGCCCCCTCGGCATCGCCGGCAGCCCCCCGGAGCGGCCACAGAAACCCCAGGGTGAGTGGAGAGGGTGAGGGGACATCCCCGTGCTCCCGTGCCCTGCTCCCCCTCTGACCCCCGGGCTGACCGCCCGCTCCCCACAGGCCGCAGCCAAGCCTCCCCGAGGGCCCTGGATGACGGGATCCCTGCGCCCCAGAAGGTGCTCTTCCCAGCCCAGCGCCTCTCCATGAAGTGGGAGCGTGTCCACCGTGTGGGCGCCGGGCTGAGTAATCTGGGGAACACCTGCTTCCTGAACTCCGCGCTGCAGTGCCTGACCTACACGCCACCACTCACCAACTACCTGCTCTCCCGGGAGCACGGACGCACCTGTGAGTGGGGACCCCAGTTCAGGGGGCCGGGAGGGAGGAGCAGCGTCTGCCGGTCCTGCTTGCAGTGCTGTTCTCAGCACCTCTGCGCCTGGCTCTGGTGAGGGGGTGTGGGTGTTGGGTTGCACCTTCTCTGCTCCCTTCTGCCTGTGTCTCCATCAAGAGACTGTTACTGGGTCCAACTCATGTTTCCTGGCCATAGCAGTGTTCCCGAGCTCAGCATCTCTGTCCCTGGGGAGACTTTGTCTTTGCTGGGTGTAGCCAGGACTAAGATAGGCCCAATGGACCTGCTGGCTTCTTGGGGGACGAGTGGAGGGGTCCCAAATAGCCCCTGCCTGTGGGGACTGCATGAGGGCAATGTGGCAGGCCCTGCTCCGAGCTGTCACCATGGGGAACACACAGGGCTTGCAGCCCCATCTGTAGGACTCCGGTGGGATCTACCCTCAGAGCCAACCTGTGGGCTCATCCAGTGAGTACCTGGGACCTGTTTTCCATCCATGTGGATGCTGTCTCGCTGGGGGGCTGCCATGGCTGGTCCTGTGATGGGCTCTGCCAGTCAGTGTGGCATGTGCTGGTTCTCGTGTCCCTGGGATGCCCCAGAGCTGTCCTGGAGCACAGAGCTCGTCAAGAAAACTGAGCGTGGCTGTGCTGTGTTGGACCAGCCATCCCTTGTGCTGCCTCTATCTCTGCCGGGTTTGCCTCCAACATCCCATCATCTCTCCTGCTCCAGGTGCCCACGGAAGCTTCTGCATGATGTGCACTATGCAGAACCACACAATCCAGGCTTTTGCCAACAGCGGCAATGCGATAAAGCCACTGTCCATCATCCGAGACCTCAAGAGTAAGAATGGCTGCCCTTCCCCCCATGACTAATGTGGAAGCAGAACCGTTGGGATTGGGGCACATTTTGCCAGATGGCTCCACTGAGACAACTCACAGAGCCTGCCAGGGGGCTTCCTGGGACTTGCCCTGTGGCTGGCATAAGTCTGATGTCTGGTTTGGGTTGAGGGGGCTTCAACCCCAGAGTTCCTGCCCCAGGGGAGGCAGGGATGGCCAGCATCTTTTGCAGCATGTGCTAATTCCCCCCTCTCTTGCAGAGATTTCCCATAATTTGCGCTTCGGCAGGCAGGAGGATGCACATGAGTTCCTGCGTTATACCATTGATGCCATGCAGAAGGCCTGCCTGAATGGCTACACCAAGTATGTGAGGCCTGATGGCCTGTCACTGTTCTTTGCTGTCCCCTCACTGGTCCTCTGTGCTTTTAGGAGGGGACTGTGGGGTGAATGTGTCCCCCAGGTCGGCCTTATTGTGGGGAGGTCATGACTTAGAAGCTTCGTGTGTGGTGTCCAGCTCTCTGGCCTGCAGGGATGTGGCTCTGGGCTGTTTGTCTTCTCCTGACTCCTTCACCCCAGCACAGCTGCAGTCCTATCCCAAAATCCTGAAGATGCTATGGGGTGGGATCCCATCCCAATTGCCAAGGGATCCAGGCATGCTTGCTAGCTCAGCCCCAGTTCTGTGGCTGTGGGATTGCAGCTTCCCTGAGGCCCTCTGTCCTAGGAAACACTGCCTTTGCCTGCAGCACCCAGCTCTGAGCTTCAGCCAGGAGCCTCTGCTCCCTTGAGAGGAGGGTGTGTGTTGGAGCCTGGTGCCATCCCTTGGCTGTGACACAGGGAGAGCAGGCTGGCAGGGGCTGTGATTTCCTGCTGCTCCTGGAGCTCCACAGCCCGGCCACTGCCCAGAGCATGGAGTGGGGCTGTCCTGATGACACAGGGGTCCCACGGGGGTGGCTGTTGCAGAGGGGTGGCATGAGATCTGGTGCCACTGTCTCTCTGTAGGTTGGATCGCCAGACCCAGGCCACGACCCTGGTTCACCAGATCTTTGGCGGTTACCTGCGGTCCCGTGGTGAGTGCCAGCTGCCAGGGCCAGGGTTTGGGCAGTATAACTCTTCGGGAAAATGGCTAAGCATGTGTAACTTATCCGGAGCCAGTCAGTTGGTGCTGTGGTACCTGAGGGTCGTGACCCCAGTTGTGGTGATGGGAAAAGCTGCTGGCTGTGTGCCACCAGCAAAGGGACCCATCTTCCCAGCTATCCAGTGACACTTGCTGTCCTAGCACAAAATGGAATCACCAGCCTTTCTCCCTGCCAGGCTGTGAGTCCTGGGGTGCTCACATCCCAGAGCCCGAACCCATACTGGGGGAACACTGCAGCTGCCCGTGCTGTGCTGGGGGGATGGCAGGTGCAGATGTTGTGTTGGAGTGTGCTCATGGCTCTTCCTTTTGCAGTGAAATGCTTGGAGTGCAAGACTGTCTCGGACACCTATGACCCTTACCTGGATGTGACACTGGAGGTCGAGGTAGTGAGGCAGGGTTAGGGATGGTGGGCTCTGCACTCAGGAGGATGTTCCTGCTCTGAGGCTCCTTAACCTGCCAGTGTGCAGGCATGGTGCCAGCAGGAGGAAGCAGCTCCCGCTGTTCTGCTGCCTTCTCAGTCTGGCAGAGCAGCACCCATTGCCTGAGCGTGAGCCACGACTCCTCTGTGGAGGCTTGGCGGTGTTGGGGTGCAGAGCAGCCACCCCTGTGGTGTGCTGGGGGCAGGCTCACGGCTTGGGGGCAGCCTGTGACCCTGTGCTGTGGGCTCTCTCCAGGACCCAGCGTCTCAGCACGGAGCACAGCTGTGGCGTGAACAGGCCCCTCGTGCCCTGACTTCCACTTTGTCCTTGCAGAGAGCCGCAAACATCGTGCGGGCACTGGAGCTGTTCGTGAAGCCAGAGCAGCTGGGGGGGGACAACGCCTACAGGTGTAGCATGTGAGTGTGGGGGGCTGCAGGGCAGGATGGGGCCCACAGGTGTGATGGTGGGAAGGCTGCCACAATATGGGAGGGTTTCTGTACCTGCTCCACTGCTAAACTGTGAGGTACAGGGCCACGAAAGCCTGTGATGAATCCTGCCGCTCCTCAGCTCCCTCCTCTCATGAGGAGGACCTGGGCCAGCAGACCTGGCCACAGGCAGGTGCCTGGAGCAGTGCCTGGTGTCAGCATGGTCATTCCCATGGGGTTTGCCACTCCCATGGGGTTTGCCATTCCCATGGCCAGGGCAGGCAGTCGCCTGGGTGGTGGAACAGCTTGAAAAGCTTGAGCTTTTCCTGAGCAGGTGCAGGAAGAAAGTGTCAGCCAGCAAACGTTTCACCATCCACCGAGCCTCCAACGTTCTCACGATCTCACTGAAGCGCTTTGGCAGCTGCAGCACTTCAGGTGGAAGGAAAATCACCAAGGTGAGTGCTCAGCAATCGAAAGCAGTGGCTGTGTCCTGGTCCAAGGGAAGGGCAGGAGGTGGTCCTGGTATAGGCCTGCAGCCATTCCCCACTGCATGGGGGAAGTTGGGCTCATCCTGGCATCTCTCTCACCACAATCTCTGCGTGGGGAGAGCCTGTCCCCTCTCGGGAGAGAGACAAGACTCATAGGATAGCAGAGTCAGTCTTGATCTGGAAAGAAAGCCGTCTCCTGTGCGACCTCCTGAGACATTCTCTCTCTGTAGGATGTGGGATACCCTGAGTTCTTGGATATCCGCCCTTACATGTCCGAGCCCAAGGGTGATCCTGTCACATACGGACTCTATGCAGTGCTGGTGCACTCCGGGTACAGCTGCAATGCAGGGCACTACTTCTGCTATGTGAAGGTGAGCCTGGGGTGCTCTTGGCACCCTGCCTGGGCTGAGGGCTGGTGGGTGCTCGTGGATCCCTGTAGGGTGCAGAGAGGAGGGTGCTTGGCAGAGAGGGTGGTGTTAAGCACTACAGAGGACACACGCTGTAGTCTGCTATAGGAAGTGTGAAGTTTGCTCTGGCAGAGTCTCCTGGCCTGCCCTGGGTCCTCTGTGTGTTTTGGGGAGAGGAGCTCTGCTGACGGGCACTGTTTCTGCTGCTTTGCAGGCCAGGAGCGTCCCTGGCCACAGCCTGACCCTGTTCTCCTCCTGGACACAGCCTGACCCTGTTCTCCTCCTGGACTCAACCTGATCCTGTTCCCTCTTCTTCCACAGGCCAGCAATGGGCAGTGGTATCGAATGAACGACCACGAGGTCTACCCCAGCAACATCAAGGTGGTCCTCAACCAGCAGGCCTATGTTCTGTTCTACCTGAGGTGAAAAAGCACCCTGTGCCTCCCGGCCCCTCTGCCCCTGCTCCCAGCATCTGGGACAGAGATGGCAGCACCTGCCTGGCTGGGGGAGGAATCTTGGCCCAAGCGACCCCAATGCCTGTGTGTGTGCTGGCTCAGGGTGGGAGGTGGCAGAGAGATGTCCAGCCCCTTGTCATGGCTTTGCTGTAGCACCTCACCTCCTCGGAGTGCCTGGCTCCTGTTTCCTGTGTGTGTTTGCCAAGACTCCCGATCGCTCGCATCCCACGGCTGACGTCTGCACTTTGTTTGCCCCAGGCTCTCCAGCCCCAGGAAGAGCTCGGCAGGGCCTGTGGCCAAGGCTGCCTCCAGCCTGTCCAGCCACACTGGTGGCGACTTCAGTCAGGTGAAGAAAACTGAGACTAATGGGACCTTGCCTGCACCACCAGTGGGCCCGGTGAGTCCTGAAGGCCACTGCTGGCCAGTGCTCCCAGGAGCTGCTGCTCTGCGGGGACTGGGGTCTGCAACCACACTGGGAGACAGGCGTGTGGGAGGAGAGTGTGCAGGAGGGATCCTGATCCTGCTGAGCCCAGGGATCCTGGAGGGCACTATGCCTGCATCTGTGGCTCCTTGGCTCTCTCCTCACTGCATTTCTCTCTTTCTCCTTGCCTAGAAACAAGACAAGCTGCTGGGGAAGGGGCTGCTAGGCCCAGATGATGTCGGAGTCCCTGTGTCCCGCAGCACTTCTGGCATGGGGCTAAAGCTGACAAATGGAATTGCTCAATCAAAGCTGCCCTCGGAAACCCCATCACCCAAACTGCCCCACAAAGCCACCCACAAGGCCATACCACTGCCCCATAATGTATTCCAGAGGCCCAAGAAGCCACAGACACCTGCCATGCCCAGAGCAAGTTTCCATGTCACCAGCACTGTGAGTGGGGCCAAAGTGGGGCTATCCCCACAGGGGACAGACAGAGGGAAGCCCCCTACCTCATCCAAGCTGCTGAAGTCCAACCAGGAGCCCGGTGGGTGTGGGACCATGGCCGGGACCCCAAAGAAGGATTCCCGTGGCAGCACAGTGGGGCAGCTGGCCAAGGAGACCCACAAGGCTAAGAGCAATTCCAGCAGCTTCTGCAGCTCTCAGGGAAGGAACTTTGGCACCCACCTCCCCACTGGCCCTGGCACCAAGCTGGCTGTCCCCAAAGACTCTGACCTGGCTGCCCCCAAAAACTCCAGGACAGCCACTGTGAAACCCTCCCCTCTGTGCAGTGCCGTGCAGGAGCAGGGCAGCACCACATCACCACCACTGGCCAAGAAACCATCACTTTCTGCCAAAAAGGTGAGTGAGCTTCTGCCCAGAGACTCCACTCAACACCTTCTGACCTGGGATTGCGTTGGAGGAAGTGTAGAGCTACTGCTGGGTGCCTGCTGAGCTGGGGGTGGGTGGGAAGAGCCCCCCAGGGCAATGGTGGCTGCTCTGCCCTCCCTCTGGGTTGGGATGTTGGGCCAGGGCCTGCTGTTGTTCACATCCCTGAGGGATGTAGGGGGATGGCTCCTGCCCCTGTCCTGGGATGGAAGGGTGGCTGTGCCAGTCCCTGCAGTGGGGTGGCCTCTGCACCTTCTTGGGATCACGTGTTCCCTGGGGTGAGTGGCAGCGGTGATGCCGCAGCAGGAGGCTGTGGGGGTGCCTTCTCCCCAGGCAGTGCCTGGGACTGGCCCTCAGTGCCACAGTGCAGTCAGGGCTTGGGACGGTGCACTGGGGTTCCGGGTCTTTAAATTTCTTTCCTTCCTTTTTTCCTTTGTTCTTCTAACTGAAAACACTTCTGATTCTTCCACCCTCCACTTCCCTCCCCCTGTCTGTGTCTGTTCCCCTCCCCTTTCTCTGGGCTCCCCTTTTTCTCTTGGCTCATGGAAACCCCTCTGCTTTAGACCATCAAGTTTTTATTTATGTCAATAACTGCAGGGCAAACCCTCACAGAAGGCGAGCAGGAGTGACCGCCATGCACAGTCCCACCCTGACTCTACTCTTGGGCCTCTGGGCAAGTCCAGGTAAGCAGTGCCATTGCTCCCAGGCTCCTGCATGGCAGCAAGGCCAGTGGCAGCCTCAGGGTGCTCCATGGGGCATCTGTGTGGCCTCTCAGCTGGCTCTCCTCTTCTCCAGGGCTGGCAGGGGCTTGCTCCGAATCCAAGAAGCAGGGCAGTCTCTGACTATCAGCACTGGGTGGGAGGGAGTTTTGTAGGCCCTGACCCTGGACTAGTGTCCCATGGGATCAGGAGGCACCAGCCTGGTCTAGATCTTGCTCCAGGTCTCCCTTGTAGCTTCCAACAGCAGCATGTGCTGCAGCAATGCTCACTCTTGCCCTGTCTGCTGTGGGACAGTGGTGCACGGTCTCTGAGCACTTGTGGACCAGTGTCTGATTTCTGATTTCATGGCCAAGATGGCAGCAGTTGGGGTGGCGTGGGAGAGAGTGGCTTCTGGGCTTTCAGATCAGCCTCTTTCCCTGTCCTTCAGCCTGTCCTCATCTGCTCTCAAACTACCAAGTCCTCAAAAGTCTTCCTTCAGCTTCATGCTCAGCTTGGACACTAAGCTCCCAGTCTCCCCGCCGACCCACGGTTCCACTGCCCACGCTTCACACCACCTTCCTTCCAGCAGCAGGGAGAAGGGATCCAGCCAGTTGGAACCAGAGGGTTCCTGGAAAAAGAAGCGTCGAAAGAGGAAGCATCATAGCACAGACAGGAACTTTTGTGCTGTGGCTGTGAGTGACATGGATGAAGTCTCCAGTCCCTCCAAAAAGGAAAGATTTGTCTCTTCAGAGGATTTCAAAAACAAAGACTGCAGACCTCCCAAGAAGGAGAGCATTGGGTCTCAGAAGGACTTAATGGATAAAGACTCCAGGCCCCTGAAGAAGAGGAGAATTGTCTCTCTGGTTGTGGGGAAGGACACAGAAGATGAGGGTCCCAGTGATGGCCTGGGGGGTCCGGGCTGTCAGAACATGGAGAGTGGGCTCAAGCAACACATGCCAGAGCCCAGTGTTGACTTGGGCGTAGAGCCAACCTTCCCACTCAAGAGAAAGAAGAAGAAAAAGAAAAACAAGAGCAAAGACAGGCCATTGGAGAGCACAGAAGAGCGCTGCTCTGGGTTGCTGTCACTGGACAGGTGAGGGGCACATGAGAGCCTGAGGTCAGGCTCTCTGGGCCATGGTTAGGGGCTTCTCATCTTCCTGAGGATGGGATGTGCCTTGTCATGGATCCAGCTGAAGCATCCCCTTGCTTGGGGTGGGTTCTCCCTCCCCAAGTGCAGTGTGGGTGTCCCTGAACCCCACTGCCCTGCAATGCTCAGACTTCCCTGGTCTGCTCTGGCTGGAGCAAGCTGACCCTGCTGCCTTCCCCAACTCCAGGAGGGCTGAGCTGGAGCCTTGTAAGACACATTGGAGCGTGGAGGCTGGAGAGCACAAGCACAACAAGCGCAAGCGGATGGAAAGCCTCGGCAGCCCAGCTGCCAGTGCCGTCCCTGCCACCACAACCACTCCAGGTGTGACTGTGTGCCCTGTCTGGTGCCTGGCAGGGCTGAGCCAGCCACTCACCTGCCCACAGGCCCCTCAGAGCACTGCTGTGCGTTCCCCAGCACTTGCTGGTCCCACAGTTGCCTGGCAGTGCCCGTCATCTTGCCCCCATCCTGGGGTGCCCTGCCCCAGACCTGTTTGCTTCTGTGGGACAGCCCAAGAGCCTCCAGCTGTGCTCTGGAGGAAGGATAGGGACGAGCTCCTTGAGGGGTGACAATTTGCCCTGAGCATAGGTCCCAGTGTTCCCAAACACCCTGTGCCATCAGTGTCTCCTGGGGTAAGATCTGCCTTGGAGAGGGAGGGATGCAGGAGCTCCCCAAGCTCCCCCAGCATGTCCTCACCCCGCCTGTTTCTGTAGTGGCAGCGTGTGCCACGGACAGCCAGACTGGAGATGAGAGATGCACCCTGGCTGCCCTGAGCCCTGCAGCCAGCAACTGGGCTAGCACAGCCCCCGGGGGCCAGGAGTCCAGTGTGGTGGGTGAGCTGCTTCAGGACTCATTGGACAAGGCTTATGGCAAACAAGGTAATCCTGACTCACCTGGGTGTGTGAGCAGCTGCACAGCCCCCCTGCCCCAAGCCCTGGATACAGGCAGAGCCCTCTGAGCTCTGCCAGGGCCTGAGCTGCCCCTGCTCCAGCACAGGCAGTGACGGGGCTCCTGGAGCCAGGCATGTGAACCCAGCTGGGGGCTTTCGGGGTGGCACAGGGTTGGGGGCTGAAGCGAGGGTCTCCAGGCTCGGGCCCGGTGGGAGCCCAGTGCAGGCAGGTGCAGCAGGGCACAGCCCTGTGCTCCTGCTGACCATGCTGCTCTGCAGTCTTGACCTGGCAGGGCAAGATTTCATCCGTTAGCCAGGATGCCATTCGGGACACGGCATCGGCCCGGAGTGAGACCATCATCGATGAGTGGGACCAGGAGTTCGACAAAGGAAAGGTGGGTGCTGGCCGTGTGCTGGGCTGGGGCAGGTGGGATGAGGCTGGGGGCTCTGCACTCTGACGTGAGAGCCTGCCTGCCTGCCTCTGCACAGATAAAGAAAATGAAAAAGATGAAGCAGGAGCGGAAGAGAGACTCAAATCCCTTCCAGAAGTTGCAGAACAAGCGCAACTTCTGGTTGATGTCGCATCCTGCCAAGATGGCCAGCCTGGGCCACCGGCTCTCAGGTGGGTGAGCTGGGGGGCACAGTGAGCCCAGGGGGAGGAAGGGGGTGGCAGCCTGGTGGGGGCTGACGCTGCTCCTTGCCTCACAGGTTGAGATCTGCATCCCCCAGACAGCTCATGAAGCAGTCCCAGGCGAAGGATCAGGGGCAGCACTGTCCTGGGAGCTGTTGGTAGACCATGCTCAGAGAGGAGGGAATGCGGCCCCTGTCCTGGGGTTGTACCTTCCCCTGCCAGGAGCTGCTTTTCCACCTGCGGAGGAGCCTGCCCACGCTACCGTGCCTCCAACGTGCCTTGGCCAGGCTCCTCCTCAGTTCTCTGTGCTTCCTCCCCTCCTTTCCCCAGCCCACACCTGCGAGGACTCCTGGCAAGTGCCTCAAGACTGTCCCTGCTGCTCCGTGTCAACGTGCCTCCCGCTGCCCCTCACTTCCCGGGCTGCCCCCCCGGCGCTCCCTGACCCCCATTCCCTGCGCAAGCCGCACTGAAAGCCTCCCCTCCGCTTGGCCCGGCCCCGCGCTGGCTCGGGGGGCATCATGGGGTGGGGCGCTGCCGCCGGGGCCGCGGGCACTGAAGGACCGGACCGAACGGAATAAATCCCGGTGCTCGTCCGTCTGCCCCGCTCGGGAGCGGCGGGAAAGGGGCGGGGCGGGCCCCGTGTAGCTCCGCCCCCGGCCCCACGTGACGCCGGCCGTGGCGGCCGCGGCGCGCTCGTCACGCGGGCGGGGCCGGAGCGGCGGCGGGATGGAGGAGGAGGAGGGCGGCGGCTGCGGTCAGTGCGGGCCGGGGGTCCCGGCACCCCGCGGGGCTCGGGCTTGGGGGGCACCTGGGCCGGGGCGAAGCGCCGGGGTTCTCCGTGGTCCGCGCTGGGGCGGAAGCGGCTCTCCCGGGCGGGCGGGAGCGTTTGGGCCGGGCCGTTCCCAGGTGCAGGACGGGGGGCGGCGGGACCCGGTGTCAGAGCGACCGCGGCCTTCGGGCGGGCGGGGCCCTGGGTGGTGGAGAGGCGCCGGAAGGAGCCGGCACCCGGTTCCCGCCGGCAGCGCGGGGGGCAGGCGAGCGGCGGGGGGGACCCCCGGCACTGCACCGGGAGCCCCGGGGTGCGCTGCTCGCACACCTGCTTTCCGCCTCCCACACTGTGCTCTCAGGTGCCCCCGCGGAGCTGCCGCGCCCCGACCCCGCAGAGTTCAGGGCAGGTTCCCCTCGATGGCGGCTGCCTGTTACAGACCCCCCCGGCTCGGGACGCGCTCCGGGGCGGGCAGCGGCGGCTCAGGGGCTGCAGGTTCCCCCTCTCATGCCCGCGCAGTTGCCTCCCGTTTCCCTCCCTGCTCCGTGCCTGCCGAGCATTCCCTCCCGGTGCCGAGGACCGGGACCGGGCAAGGGAGACACTGCCTGTGCCAGGCCCCTCCGAGGCAGGTTTCTGTGGTCGGCAGGTGATTTTGCCTTGAGCAGGGACTTTGCTGAGGGGGAGGCGGGAGTCTGGGTGAGATGTGAGCCCATGGCCCCGGTGGGGGAGCCGTGCTGGTGGCCCTTCTTCCCGCGGGAGCAGCCGGCGCCAGGGAAGTGCTGCTGCCGGCGCTCCTGGTTCGCGTCCGCCTTCCTGCCCCGCACAGCTGTGCGGCGCAGCCGACTGAAACTGCTGTTTCACCCCAGAAGTGACTGCTTGGCTGCGAGGACTTCACAGTGCGAGATAAGGTGCCAGCGCCCGGCCCCGCTGCGGCCTGGCTCGGGCGTTGTCAGATACGACCCATTAGCGGGAGAGCGCCGCGGGGAGCGGTTCAGCGAGCAGCCTCTCGCAGCTTCCCGGAATTACCTGGAAGATGTCCCGGGTCATCTGTCAGCATCAGAAGTGTCCCGCTCACCCTGCCGCGGGGGCCACTAGGAGCAGCACAGCCACCTCCAGCCCTCGCCGCTGACCCTGTGCCAGGGGCAACATAACCCACAGCTGCCCTGAAGCCCCTGAGCTGAGTTGGTTTAGCAGAGGACATTCTGCTGAGGCCACGGCACGGTGGAAGCCGGTTCTTGCTGGTGGGATTTTGCTGATGCCAGTGTCTGCCCCACAGCTCACGGCCTCTCTCCGGCCATCTGCCTCAGCAGAGGGCAAATCCTGGGGCGAGCAGCTGGTGGCACAGATGTGGGCTCCCCCCACTCCTGCCAGAGTGCGGGGCTGCACTCCCATCCCCTTCCCAGCATCTCCCCACAGGATGGCGGTGAGACCAAACCCATCTCAGACCTCACTGTAGTTGAGTGAGTGTGACAGTGCGGGTCAAATGCCTCTGGACCGTGGGGCAGCGGTGTACTACTAGGGAGCATCCCAGCTGCTCCTGCCCCACCAAGCTGCAGGACCAGCAAAAGGATGTGGGGAGCACAGTCCGGTCCTAGCACCGTGTCCTGAGCTGGGCCCCGTCACAACTCAGGCCCAGCCCAGGGTGAGGGGGATTGGGCCAGTGCTGGTAATCCTGCTGTACTCAAGAGATTACTGCTCACTCTGGCCTGGGGATTAAGGGATTTCTCTAAGCGGGTCTGATGGAGCCTCCAGCAAAGCGGCTTGTGCCTGGGGGGCCTCGCTGTCTGGCGCAGGATGGATGCGTGGAGGCAGGATGGGCTATGCAAGGTGTGAGGGATCCGCAAGGGAGGGTGGGCTTCCACGTCCCCCAGCAGTCCAGGGGGTTCCCCACCCAGGGAATCCTTGTCCTTCTCATTGCCAGCCTGCACAGCCCTGTTTTGCCAGTGGGCACTGGCAGCTTCTTGGCACAGGCTCAGCTGTTTCAGAGGCATCCTGGGACCATGGCATGCCCCTCTGCACCAGGGGACACTGCTGGGGAAGCTGCCAATGATGCCCCAGCCCCTTCCCTGGCATGATGTGGGGTGAGCCAGGGCAAGTCGCTGGGCCCAGATCGAAGGTGCAGGAACAGTGCAGGGGTAGCAGTGGGCTCCAAGAGCAGAGCTGGGGGCTCAGGCAGAGGCAGTTAGTTCTTCTCCTCAGGTGTTTGGAGCAGCGAATGATGAGCTCCACTGCTGATGCTCAGAATCACACATCGTGGCCGCAGCCATGGTTATTGTGATCCTGAGGTGTTTGTAAGCACCCCACCTCACCCAGGCAGGGTGCAAGGACCGAACGGGGTGTTTGAATTGCTCTGCATGGGCGATGCCACCTGGCCCTGCCTCGTCCTGGCCACAGCACCCGTGTGCCCTATGGGGGTTTTTCCAGATGCCAGTCCAGGCTCCGGGCAGGCACTTGCCGTAGGATGTGCCCAGCTCAGCCCTTCTGTGTCCCCGGCTCCCTTAACCTGCCCTTTTGCCTCCATGTGATGGGGCAACCACGGCTCTGGCTGGGAAAGGGGAAGTCGTGCTGAAAGCAGGAGGTCAGTCATGTCAGTGGCAAGTGCCTAGCTGCCCTCGCAGCTCCAGCAGCTGCCCTTCTCCACTGTCTCTCCTTCTGTCTGTAGTCACACTGCTTCCAGGAGCAGGGACTGCTCCTGCCTGCCAGGGTGACCTTCCCCACCGACCACCCCCTCTGGGCTCCTGCCTGCCCCACTTGGGTTACTCCTGGCTCAGCGATCCCAGCGATTGTTGGGGCAGGTGAGCAGAGCTGCTGGGCTGCTCCTGCCCTAACAGGCCCTGGGGTTTGTTACTCATGGCTGTGCCCTGTGCTCGAGATCGCTTCTGCTTTGAGGGAAGGAGCTGTCAGTCCGGTTTGGGTTTGCTCAGTGCTTGTGGGGTAGGAGGGCAGAAGGGCTGTGCCTTTCCCTAGCTCCACAACTCTGCCTCAGGCTGGGATCCCAGGGCAAGACCCCCCAGTTCCTGCTGCAGACGCCCCCTCACACCCCGGGATCAGAGCAGAGTGGGCAGCACCTCTGGGGCATGACCAGGGCTCGGCATCTGCCCATGCCTGCACACAGGGCTGGCTGAGCCTGTCAGGCAGTGCTGGGGTCGGGGCCCGGGCCCTGCACCCCGGCAGCGGGGGTTGTGGTGCACCCCCACGCTCATTCCGCCGCGCTGTCTCTGGGTGCACCTTCCTTCATGCAGCGCTCGTTGCTACGCGACCGCCGGCTCCCGATGCTTAATGCTCTAATACGGAGGGATAAAACCACTCTAAAAATACCCCGCTGCCGGCCCCCTGCGGGGGCAAGGGGGCTGCTGGGGGGCAGGCGGCCTGGGCGCAGGGGCTGCTGGGGACTTCCCAAACTCCTTGTCCTCTAAGTGGCTTTGAGCCGCCGGCTGGGACTCCGGCAGCAGCACGGGCTGGTGTGGCGGGGATTGGCTGGGACTGGCGCGTGGGCTCCTGCTGCGGCTGGAGCTCCCCTGCCAGAGCCAGCTCCAGCCAGAGCCGGGACTGTTCCTGCTCCCCTGCCTGCACCCTGCAAGTGGGCCCTGGCACCAGGGAGCCCGCTGCTCGGCCACGTGCACCTGCCTGGCCTCTGCCTGCTGCTGCCAGACCTCTGCCAGCGCCTGCCTTGCCCCCCGGAACTGGTGGCATCCTGTGTGGGACCCCTGAAGCATGGGGACGGTCAGCGAGCTCTGCGCCTCCAGTTTCCAGGCCTTCCTCTGCCCCTCGGTGGCTGCCAAGGCAGGTAGGCGCTGCTTGCCCCCCCTCCCCTCTGTGCTGCGGGGTCCCCATCCCCCAGCAGACACGGTGGTGCCCATGGCTCCAGCTCCATATGGCTCTAGCTCCATATGGCTCCTGCTGACAGCGGCACACAGTGTCCTCACCGTTTCGCTGCCTCTTTCCTTTCCCAGCCTCCCCAGGCTCGGTCCTCTGCAAGCACCGAGCCCCAGCAGGACAGATAGGCATGGGCCCCTTGCCTGGCATTGCCCCGCACTAGAGCCAGTGTCATGCTGTGGTGGGGGTTGTTCGGGAGCCAGTGGTGGCGACTGTATGGTCGCAGGCAGTGTGCCATGGCCACAGTGGGTCCTGCCCCAGCCCCTCACCCTTGCCCTGCGATGCATGAGCACTTGGCTGCCCTCACCACAGCAAGTGCCTGTGGCTGCGAGGGCACCTTCTCCAAAGGGAATTCTGTGTGGGAAAACCCAGTGCCTGCCACACCTCCTTGGCCAGCCCTGTGGCTGAGCAGCAGCAGGCTCTGCTTCTCCCGAAGCCTGACATTGTCAGTGGTGCCGAGAGCAGATGAGGCACCTGCCTGGCTGCACTCTTGGCACCTGCACAGTGCGTGATGCCTGTGGACGTGGCCCAGCCAGTGCTCACCTGGCTGTGCCAGGGGTCTGTGTTTGGGAGTGCTGGAGCCTGGAGCCACTGGGAGTGAGGCAGCAGCTGTGGACAGGGGTTCCCTGCTGGCCTCTGGGTCGTTTAGTGGGAGTGCTGGGCAGGCCTGCACAAAAGCAGGACAAGGGCCCTGGACCACGAGGTCCAGCAGCTTCGGAGGGTCTTTCTTGGAGCTGCCTGTTCTGAAACCCTTCTCCTGACGCACTTCGGCTGTCAGTAGGGAAGGATGGGGCGGACGCAAAGCGGGGTGTGCACACAGCATGGTGAAAACAGGATGTGGTGTGGGGAGATGGGCAGGAAGTTCCTGGGGGCCCCATAGGACCTCACCAAGGGGCATGGTGGGCAGCAGCACCCACAGCAGCACCCAGAGACCCTGGGCTTGTCTCCATGGTCTGTCTGACCCTGAGGCTGTTGCCCCTCTGGTGTGGCACAGCGTGGGCCAGCAGCACGGCTGGCTGGTGCTGTGGCTCAGGAGGCCAAAGGACATCCTGAGGCTTCTGAAGCCTGCCTTCCCCTCACTCCATAGCTGGCGTTCCTGGTGCTGTGCTGTGTCTCCATCTCGTGCTGCTGAGCAAGCTTTAGCTGAGTCAAGGCGGCCAAGGCTGATGCAGCCTCTCCAGACAGATGCAGCCTCTCCAGGTAGCTGACAGGGGACAGGGACAGGCTGGATTCTCTTCTGCTGCAGCCACGGCGCTGCAGGACCCGGATTCCCTGCAAAGGGGTCCCACATGGAGCAGTGGGGTCCCTACAGGCACCCTGGAGCAAGGCAACTGCCATGGAGCCTGTGGATCAGTGGTCCCCACAGGTGGCACAGGACCTGGACCTGAAGTGGGAGGGTCTAGCAGAGACAGGGGGGAGCTGCAAGGCAGCACTGGGGGTCTTTTGCGGTGGTGGGGCCCAGCTGGCAGAGGGGAAGAGAGGGGACCCTTCATTGTGCAGCGATCTCAAGATGTGTTGGGTCGAGTGTTCCTGGCAGGCCCCGAGGAAGGAAGGGCTGGGCCAGCCCCGGGGCCTGTCTGGCTGGGACCCCAGCACATGGAGTCCTCCAGCCCTGGGCCAAGGAGGGGCAGAGGGCCCTGGTGCCCTTGTTTCCCTGTCCAGCCGGGAGCAGAAGAGTTAAGGTGCTGGCGGTTGTGGCTCATGGCGGCAGGAAAAGGGTGTTGGTGGTGCTGGCTCCCGGCGAGGCCGGGATGACGCCCAGGCGGCCCCGGAGCTTATTGGTGCCGTGGCCGTGAGTCACGGCGGAAGCGCCGAGGCGGCAGGTGCCCGCTCCCGGCACGGCAGCACCTCTGCGGAGCCGGCGGCAGCACAGGCACGGCCAGCGGCCAGCAGGGCCAGCGTGAGGCTCTTCCGCGATGGTGCTCAGGGCGGAGGGCAGCGGTGAGCCGGGCTGTGGGGGCGAGGGGTGTGGGTGGCTCTGTGTCTGCCCCGCTGCCCTGCCACCAGCCCTGCCCGCGGGCCTCGGGGCAGCGGACAGGACAGAACACGGGGCGAGCACAGCCCCCGTGCCACAGGGCTTTGCTTTGGCCGCGGTGAGGAGGGGGCATGTGCCAGGGCGCTGCAGGCCACAGCGAACCCAGAGCCCGAGACAGGTGGACAAATCGTCCCGGTGGCCCTTACTGCTTCTGGGCAGGGTCCTCAGGCTCAGGAGGTGTGGGGAACCCCTGGTCCGCTGTGCTAGTGGAGAGCCCTTAACCCTTCTTGGAATCCCACGTCTGGTGGGTTACTCTGCGACTCCTGCCAGGCTGAGGCTTGGGGAAGTGTATGCTCCAGCCTCCCCATCCGTCAGCACTGCTCTGCTCGCAGGCAGGCCTGCTGAGGCTCCCCAAGGTGCAGAGCTAGGGAAGGGTTAATGCCTTCTTCCTTCCCTAGAAAAGCTTCTGCGTCTGGGGTTTCTCTTCCTCTGGCTGCTGCTGACATGGCTGGGCCGCTGTCACGAGTGCTCATCCTCCACTTGGGAGGGACCTTCCGGGGCTCCAGAACAGCCCTGACATCCCTGCTGCCTTGCAGCGTCTCATCCTGCACCGTGCCTGCCCTGGGGCCGCCGGGACCCCCACCGAGACCCCCACCCGCTCCAAGGTGGGCGAGGGGAGGCAGCGCTGAGGGCTCACCTTGGCCCAGCTCCAACCTTGGCACTGAATTTGACCTTCCCTGCAGCCAGGTGAAAGGGTCCTGCAGCAGCCCAGGGATTTGGGGGTTTCTGTGTCTGACAACACAGCTTATCCCTCCTGCAGTGAGCCTGGGCTTGCTGGGCGACCCGAGGGCTGGGCGGGGGGACTGGTGCTGGTGACAGCAGCACTGGGATGTGTGGAAGGCACTGGGATGCATCGACACAGCTCTGGTATTAGAAGTTTGAGTAACTTTTAACCTGGTGCCACGAGCTGACGTGTCTGGTTCAGGATTCCGCACATGGGAGACTGAAAATATTGGGAAGTGCTGCTGTCAGGTCTGAGACATGGTGTCGCAAGCTGAGGCGCCTCAGCCTTGGCAGTGAGGGGTTTGCGAAGAAGGAAGCTCATCAGAAACTGGAGCAGGGCTAGGGAAGTGCTGAGCTCAGAGATTCAGGGTATGGGGTCACGGTCACCCCAGGGAGGCTCCCTCAGAGGCAGCGCAGGGAGAAGCAGTGTGCAGTTGAGGATGGTACCAGTCCAAGGGCACGTGGTGTCTCTGGGCACTGGCACAGGGCAGTGACTGTGCTGTGGATGCTCCGGTGAGTCTTGGCTGGCAGCAGTGATGGCCTGGAGCCCACGCATGTGTTGGCACCCCATCAGTGGGGTGGAGGGTAACGCTTGGGGCAGGGGAGGATGTGACAACCCCACAGGTGCCTGTCTCCAGCACCCTGAGGTGGGAGGTGGAGATGACACGAGAGCTGAGCCTGCAGGTGCTGCTGCCACCTCCCTTGGGGACTGCGCTCTATAGGGATGGTGCTTTGGTGTCCTTGCGGGTGACCTTGGTGCAACATGTGGAACCCTCTGGCAGAGGTGGGAGACACGGGCATAGGAGGAGGGCTGGGAGCACTGCTGGAGGAGCAGGTGACCTTGGCAACTGGAGGGAACAGGAATGACATACCTTGTCACTGTGAGTCAGGAGGTCACGCACCAGGGAGTGCTAGTAATGTTCTGGGAGCAAGGGTGGGCGTGTGGCAGCCCTGTGCTCCAGCCTCAGATGTTGGGGAGGGAGTGCCTGGCTCCCCGGGGTGACAGGGAGGTGTAGACATCATGGTGTACAGGAGGGTGTGCCAACTCCAGGCCCTGCCCTGGAATGATGGATCCAGTGCAGAGTGGGCTGCAGGGGCAGCTAGGAATTGGTTTACGTTTGGGGCTGGCCTGGTATGGCAGAACAACCTGCGGGGCTCCAGGTCTGCATGGAGCCCATGCCATGGGGCACAGCAGAGCTGCCGAGCCAGGGAAGAGCCTGGAATGGGTACCCACACCAGCCCAGCTGGGGCAGAGCAAAGTGAAATGGGACATGGTGGGGCATCAGGGCCGGGGCCAGCAGGAGCAGCACTGGAGCTGGTCTGGGGGCTGTGCTCATCCTCACTGTGCAGCTGTCATGGGCTGAATCAGCAGGACCTGGTGGTGCCCAGCTCCCCGCTGCAGCCGCTGCCCGGTGGGGCGATGCCCTGGCCCTTGCATTCCTTGTATGCCGTCTGCCACTTGGCTGCTGCGCAGGGCTGGGGACTCTGTTCTTCAGCCTGGCTCCTCTGGGCAGCTGGCAGCTCCACGGTCTGGTTCCCTCCAGGCCCAGGACTGCCAGCTGAGAGCAGAGGCTGTGCCAGGAGCCTGTCAGAGCTGATTCCCAGGGCCACACGTGCTGACCTGACTATATCTCTGCTCAGTGCCCAGTGACCTGACCCCAGAGGAGTGCCAGGAGCTAGAGAACATCCGCCGCCGCAAGCAGGAGCTGCTGGCTGACATACAGGTCTGAATGCTGAGGGGTGACACCCACACAATCCCCCTGTCTTAGAGAACAGCCTGGGAGGCAGAGGACAATCTCCCTGCTCATGTCACTGGTAGGGTCCCTGCAGCCTCATCCAGAGTCTCTCACCCCGCTGCCCCACAGTGCTGCCTCCAAGGGGCCCTGGCGACAGGGAGAGGGTCCCAGCAGGGACATGATCCCGGGTGGCAGCCAGCCTGCTCTGCTCTGCCCTGCCAAGGCAGCCGTGGCTTTTCCTGTGCCCTGCAGAGCTCCAGGCTGTGCAGTTGTGCCATGTCCTGGGGCACTGGTGTCTGTGCCAGCCCCTGCCTGGCACGGGCAGGGACCGTGTCTCTGGGCCAGGCCACTGCCCTGGCAAGCGCCTACGAGGTCAGAGCTCATCTGGGACACTGTCAGTCTTGTCCCCCGATTAAAGCAGCAGAGGCTAATTACTGCCATATGCTGGGCATGATCTGAAGGGATTAGGGGTAATTTTGTTAACCTCTGAATCTCTTCCTTCCTGCGTGCTGGGAGTGTTTTGATGCTGCAGGGATTAGCAGTGCGGGGGCGGGGGGGGGGGACAGCCAGCCCCTCCGCCAGTGCCCCCTGAGCTGGTTCAGCCCCAGGGCAGTTCTTGAGGGCTGGAGTGGGGTGGAGAGAAGGAAGAAAGAGAGGAGGATCTGCAGGGCTTCCTGGAGGAATGGGGCTGCCTCTGGGGCTGAGGGCTGGAGGGTTTGGGGTGGAGGCCCCTCCAAAGTGCCCTCTCCCCACAGCGCCTGAAGGATGAGATAGCAGAAGTGACGAATGAGATCGAGAACCTGGGCTCCACGGAGGAGAGGTGAGTCCCGGCCCAGGGCCCTGCTGAGCCCCCTCTGGTGCCATGTGGGAGCTGAGGGCAGCTGAGCCCTGGCCCATGAGTGTGGGCAGCTTTCCCAGGAGCTCTGGGCTCCTGGGAGCGGGATCCCAGGCTCAATTTCTGCTCCCAGGTCTGTTTTTCTAAGCCCTAGCCGCTCTGTCTGGACACAGCCACTGTCGGGCTTTGTTATTCTGAGCTGGTGCAGGCGGTGCCAGCCGGGATTAGGGGTCCCAGCAGCTGGTGGGAGCCGACTCCCAGCGTTGTTCCCAATTACCCACTGGGGCATGAAGGCTGTCCCCTCCCACCACCCCCCTGCTCTCTCCAGAGCCCCACCGCAGCTAGCTTACCTGAGCCTCCCCACGCACAGCTGACTTGACAGGTGTTGCACCTGCACCCCCTCTGTTCAGGGTGACCCCAAGAGTGGGTATGGCAGCTCCACTCTGCTCTGGGGCCCGGCAGGCCAGGAGCAGCCCTGGGCCGCGGCGCAGGGCAGACACAGAGCAGTGTGTTGGCTTTTCCCTGCAGGGGGCCAGCGTGGGGGCCTGGCTCCCGCCGGTCTGGGCAGACCCTCCTGCAGTGTGCTGCCCCAGGGGTCGGGCAGAGGCAGCAGGTCCCTGCTGGATGCTCAGAGCTGCTTTGTGCCTTGCAGGAAAAACATGCAGAGGAACAAGCAGGTGGCGATGGGCAGGAAGAAATTCAACATGGATCCCAAGAAGGTACCGTGGGGTGGGGAACAGGGCTGGTCACCAGCCTCTGAGACTGTGCTGGGCCCTGCCACCTCCCAGTCTGGATGCCTGAGCCAGAGCAGAGCCTGTGGGCAGGGGCTGGGGTCAGCAGGCAGGCTGGTGGAGGCAGCAGCAGACCTCTGAGTAGCCCCTCTTGCACTGCTCCAGGGCATTCAGTTCCTGATTGAGAATGACCTGCTGAAGAACACGTGCGAGGACATCGCTCAGTTCCTGTACAAGGGAGAAGGCCTCAACAAAACAGCCATCGGCGACTATCTGGGCGAGAGGTGTGCTGGCCTCGGGTCTCCTTGGGATGTTCTGGGCTCCTGCCGTCTGAGAGATGGGACACTGAAGCTCTGAGCTCACAGGGCAGCCAAGTGGGGGTACCCAGTGTGCTGGGGGCAGTTGGGGGTTTTCAATCCATGGCTGGTGCTTGCGAGCAGCTGGTGTGTGCAGATGAGCACAGGACACAAGCTAGGGGTAGCTGCAGCGTCCCCCCATGAATGAGCAGGGTTTGGAGCAGGGCAAGGACAGTGGGGCTGCTCGGCAGTCACAGGATTGCTGATCATGCATCCCTCGTGCTCTGGCTTTGTTCCTGCAGGGATGAGTTCAACATCCAAGTCCTGCATGCCTTTGTGGAGCTGCACGAGTTCACTGACCTCAACCTTGTGCAGGCCCTGCGGTGAGCGAGGGGCCAGGAGCTAAGTGTGGCCTATCTGGGGGATGGCGTGGGACCATGGTGGGCTGAGGGACTGTGAAGCCCCCAAATCAGCACCACAACTTGCTCTCCACAGGCAGTTCCTGTGGAGTTTCCGGCTGCCCGGGGAGGCGCAGAAGATCGATCGGATGATGGAGGCCTTTGCGCAGCGGTACTGCCAGTGCAACCCCGGCGTCTTCCAGTCCACAGGTGAGCACCTGCCCCAGACCCCCTCCCTGGCATCATGCCCTGCAGCTGACTTTCTCTTCTGCCCGCACAGACACGTGCTATGTGCTCTCCTTTGCCATCATCATGCTGAACACGAGCCTGCACAACCCCAATGTGAAGGACAAGCCCACGGCGGAGCGATTCATTGCCATGAACCGTGGCATCAACGATGGGGGAGACCTGCCTGAGGAGCTGCTCCGGGTGAGGGCCAGAGCGTGGAGGGACCAGGGCCAGGCTGCAGAGCTGGCCTGGAGCAGGGCCTGCCACAGGGCTCCAGGGCAGAGCAGAGCTGACACCGTGTGTCGTTGTACCAGAATCTCTACGAGAGCATCAAGAATGAGCCCTTCAAAATCCCTGAGGATGATGGCAATGACCTCACTCACACCTTCTTCAACCCCGACCGGGAGGGCTGGCTCCTGAAGCTTGGTGAGTGCCGGTGGCCAGGGAGAGCAGGCTGTCCCCAGGGACAGACCTGGGACATGGGTGCAATGCCTCTGGGCTTCCCACACTTCTCTTGCTGCCCTGGCTCTTCGGAGCTTGAGGAGGCTGCAGAGACAGGCACAGCCCCCTTGGGAAAGGCATCCATACATCCAGCAGCCCTCCATCTTTTCTTGACTGGGCAGCAGGAGTGAACTCAGAGCTGAGGAGGCCCTGCAGAGTGGCTGGGTGGGCATCCCAGGGGATTCTGCCTCTAGGTTGGGCAAGCCCCCGGGATGCAGAACTGGTACCAAGGTCCAGTGTTGGAGAGCAGAGACTTTGAGGCCCTTCAGGTCACCAAGTCACAGCAGGGTGTCGGAATGGGCCCCTGGGAGTGAGCAGTGAGCTGCCCCAGGCTGCGTGTGTCCCCCCTCCATGCCACAGACAAGCCCCTGCCTCACCTTCCCACAGCATTATCACCTCTGCATCCCAGCTCCACATGCAGGCAGCGTGCATGGCATCCCTGCTGCACCGCCCGGCTCCCACAGCCGGAGCCCTCCGCTCCCTGGCTCCTGTGGCTTCTCTTCTCAGCACCTCTGGGGAATCCTCTGCATGGGTCCAGTGGGAGGGGATGGGTGCTGGCAGGATCAGGGTCCAGTGGGGCCTTTCCCTGGGGTTCTGGCTGGGGTCAGGATTCCTGATGTATGGCCATCCCCTTGGGAGGGGGAGGGGCCTTATCCCTGGCCCAGGGGATGAGCAAGAGCCACCTGCTCCCCACCCTGGGGTGGGGGGACTCAGGGAACAGCTCCAGTCTCTGGCAAGCCCAGTGCCCAGCAGGTGGAGGGGCCTGGTGCACAGAGGTTCATGTTGGCACTGCCACTATCAGTGGACAGGAGGGCAGAGAGGCAGCAGAGTGGCCGTGGACCCCAGCTCGCTTGTGGGGAAGGGAGAGACGCCGTGGGTCAGCCATGGGGTGGAGGGAGCCAGGCCCTGTGCCCGGCAGCTGAGGAGCCCCAATCCCACAGAGCCACAGTGAGCCAGGGCAGTCAGCCCCCACGGCCATGCCGCCAGCCTGACCCCTCACAGCTTCCCTGCTGCAGCCTGGCCCCACTGACCCGCAGGGCAAGGGGGGGCTTTGGGATTCCTCTTTTTATTTTTTTTCCCTTTTTTTTTATTTAATTTTCTTTTCTCCCTCATTTATATGTTTCCATGATTTTGGCTCTTCCTTTCCCTGCCCCCCAACTCCAGGAGGTACGTACCCCTCTCCCGTGCTCTGCTCACACTGCTGGGGCTTCATTTCCTTTGCGTTTTTAATTGCTGGTGATGAGTCTCATTGCTGCTGCTGCTGCTGCTAACCCCGCACTGCCCGGGGACCTCGCCTGCCGCGGGACAGCACTGCTCGGCCACCAGGCAGGGACTTGGGGTGCGACCCCAGCAATGCCACACTCTCCTCAAGGCCTGAGGCCTCCTCTACCACCCTGGGGGAGGACAGGACCACAGTGGCTCCTTGCCCAGCTGCTGGCCGGGGGGACCCGCCCGGCCATGCTTCGCTGTGTCCGCAGGCAGCTCAGCCCGGTCAGTGTGTCTTCGCCTCCGGTGCCATGAGGGATGGGGAGGGACTGGTGTGTCCTCAGCAAGGACTGTGCACGGGGTGTTCAGTGGTGCCAAGTGCTTGGGGCTGGATGGAAGCAGGCAAGAGCCATCTGCATGGTGCCCTGTGCTGTGCCAGGGGCTTACAGCAGTTCCTATGCGAGCACCGGTGCTGCCTCAGCTCCAGCACCTGCACCCCAGGGTGTCACGGTGTTGGCCCTTGGAACTACTGTGGGGCAGGGACTGGGGCGGGCACCCAGCTGGGTGGAACATGGGGGAACAGGGGGCACAATGCACACCGTGGCTCCCTGTGTCCATGCCAGACTCAGTCCGCAAGGGTGGGTGGTCATCCCACATCTAGCACTGTTGCAGTGGCCGTGGTGGAGGGGAGCCGAGCCCAGGGGTGAGTGGCCCCTGTGCCCAGGGAGTGGCTTCTCCCACTGTGGCAGTGGCTGCGGAGCTGGGCATCATCAGCACTGGGATGAGGGGGGACCGTGGTCAGTGTGGACAGAAAGTCCCTGTGTCCCCCAAGGAACTGCCTGGCTGCAGTATCCTCTAGCTGTGCTGAATTCGTGTTTGGGTGGGAACGGGCTCAGCACTCCCAGTCCGGCACCTCACCCTTGCCTCCATCCTCATCCGTCCGCTTCCCGCTCCGGCTCCGTGCGGTGTGTGCTGCCTGCTGCTGCTGCCCGCCGCTGCCTGGCTCTGCTTGGCTCTGTGTGTCTGCCCAGGCCCTGTGCTGCTGGAGCCTGTGTGTGTCCGCCTGGCTCCCACGCTGCCATGTGCCATGTGCCCGGCTGCACACTGCAGGGCTGTGCCCAACTGTCCCTCTCTGCTCCCAGGGGGCAGGGTGAAGACTTGGAAGCGACGCTGGTTCATCTTGACCGACAACTGCCTTTACTACTTTGAGTATACAACGGTGAGTGGGCTCCGCATGGGGCGAGCCAAGCTGGGACGGGGAAGGGGCTGGATTGGGAGTGTGCATCCCACAGCTAAACCTCTGCTTGGCCACACCAGGATAAGGAGCCCCGTGGCATCATCCCCCTGGAGAACCTGAGCATCCGTGAGGTGGAGGACTCGAAGAAGCCCGTGAGTGCTGCAGCAGTGTCCTGTGGGGCTTGGGGGTAGCCTTGGTGCTTTGGTTTGGGTGGGGAAAGCTGGGAGGTGTTGCAGCCCACCAGGATGCCCTAGGAGAGGCGGGGGGCCTCACAGTGGTCCCTGCCTCCACCATCACAGCAGCCAGGTGCAGACCTGGGGCCAGTCAGTGCAGTGACCAGGGCTGGTGGCAGAGCTTGTGCAGGGTCGTGGGGTGATGAGCATGGTGTGTCCATCCCTCTCTGCCACTCTGGGGTGGATGTGATGGGGGAGCGTGGCTCTGCCTTGTCCCTTCCAGCCTGGGGTCCCCTTTAGAATGGGAGGGGGCTACCTCTGACCAGTCTTTCCCTCCCAGAACTGCTTTGAGCTCTACATCCCTGACAACAAGGACCAGGTGATCAAGGCCTGCAAGACAGAGGCAGATGGGCGTGTGGTGGAGGGGAACCATACTGTGTACCGCATCTCTGCTCCCACACCTGAGGAGAAGGAGGAGTGGATCAAGTGCATCAAGTGAGTACCTAGAGGAGTCTGTAGGGGCACGGTGCTGGGCAGGGGCACAGCGGGGACTTGCCTGCTGCCCTTGAAGGGGACAGTGCTTCCCGGGGCACCCTGCAAGGGCAGGGGGAGTGAGCTTTCCCAGGGACATAAAGGGACGTGCTCAAGGCCTAGCCAGGCAGGTCGCACCCAGCCCTGCAGTAGTTTGTCCTGACCCATCCTTTGTTCCCCTGCCAGGGCAGCCATCAGCCGGGACCCCTTCTATGAGATGCTGGCTGCCAGGAAGAAGAAGGTCTCCTCCACCAAGAGGCACTAGCAGCCAGATTGGCCTTGTGAAGCCAGCATGCCCTCGACAGCCCAAGCGTCCCCCTGTCCCAGGGGTCTGTGGGGCGGGGGCTGCGCAGCCGCCTGGCCCTCAGGGTCCAGGGCCCAGCTTCAGCTTCACTGTTTCTTTTCCGGGGGGGAAGGGAGGGGGCACAGGCATCTCGGTGCCTCTGGCCCTCCATCACTGCCTCATCACCAGGACAGTGTCTTCATGGGCTCGAGCTGGGACCCAGCACCCCTGGGAGCTCCAGCCTCAGCACCACAGGCACCCTCCGTGCTCCTAACCCCCAGCAACCCTGCGGCTGCACATGGCGCTGCATCTCCCCAGCACCAGTATCCAGACACACTTGGGGTGTTCCGTCAGGAGGATGAGCAGCTGTTAGTGAGTAGCTGGAAGTTTTGGGGTGCCACAGGTGCTGGGGTGCAGGGCATCAGGCTCAGGAGGCCCCACAGAGACACAGTTCCCAGCCCTCGTTGTAGCGGGCCGGGGTCTGTCCCGGGTGTCACCACGCTGCTGCCTCAGACCCTCACAGCTGCCTCCGCACCAGGAACGGTCCCCGTGGGCACAGGAGTGCTGAAGGGCAGGGACTGTCACCACCATGGTCTGCAGTGGTGCCACACAGGGCACAGACATGCCCTCATCCAGCCATGGGGGTTGTGGCTTGGATGAGGTGGCACTGGGTGGCATTGCCCCGGCACATCCCCTCATGCCAGGGTGGCATGATGCCATGGTGGGACATGCCCAGAGCTGGAGCATGCCCTGAGAATAGCTGTGGCAGGGGTCCGGATGGGTGGGGGCTGCAGCCCCCCACTCTCTGCCTCACAGTCCGCCCACGTCATGTCCTGTCCCTGTCCCCACGCATGGTCTGGAGATGCCTGGATCAGTATTAGTCTATTTATCAGAGGTGTAAATACTCCTGTATAGTTTTCTTCTTGTAGATTATTTTGTATGTGGGTGGTTCAGTGCAGAGGCCTCATGGGGCGGGCGGGCAGGATTTTTTATTCTGACTTTTTTTTTTTTTTTTGCCATGGCCTTGTAAACTAGTGCTGAGGATTGGCAGCAAATAAACACTGCACTGCGCTCCGCTTGGCCTCCTGTGCTCTGTGTGCAGCTCGGTGTGGGCAGGAGTGCCATGCCCCCTGCCACTGCCAGCTCCTGCCCTGTGCCCAGCCTTGAACCAGGCTCATGGTCCTTTCAGCCCGATGTCTCGGTACTGGTACTGCAGCGATGCCATGTTGAATGAGTGCCAGCGCTGGGACCAGTGCAGGTCTTGTTCTGAGCCTCTGCCTGCTCCACTTCAAAGCCCCATGTTTCTTGGTGTGCTGGGGCTGTTTGTGAGCCTTGTGCCCTCACCAGCTGCCCCTGGCTAGGACAGTGCCTTGGGGACCTTGCCACAGGGCATGGGTGGCTGTGCTGGGCTGGGACAACTCCCGGTCCTGCATCCTGCTGTGCAGTGGGGCTGGGACCAAGCTTGGCTGGGCAGGGGGGTGGTTGCCCACCACAGTGGCTCTCACTGCACCATGCAAGGGGCCTGGGACAAGAGTGGTGGGGCATCCACTCATGTACGTTGTTCTGCAATGGGGCTAGGGGATTCATAAGCAGGTGCTACCAGCTGTGAATGGGATCAAAGCTGAGTGGGGGCTGAGGGCAAGCCAGGAGCGCAGAGCCTGTGCCAGCTGTGCTGCTGCCACCAGGGCTGGGGGAGGCTGCTCCAGCCTTGCACACTTGTGCCATTGTGGGGGTCTGCCAGAGGCAAGGGCATTCCTTGACAGAGCCAGGGGCATTCCCTGCCGGGGTCTCTGCCCTCCCTGTGCTTCAGATGGGGCAGCCCTTGGCACTGTGGCCTGCGGCGGGTCAGAGGGCAGCCCTGCAGTTGGGCTGGGGTCAGTTGGGGCGCAGACTGTGTCGGTTGAACTGCCGATGGTGTCAGTTGGGGTGCAGACGGTGGCTAGAGGCTGTTGGAGGGTTGAAGGGTGCGGCAGGGCAGGGGAGCAGTAGAGCTAGGTAGGATTGGGGTGAGCCAGGGGGGCAATGGGGCCAGGCAGGAGTGGGGCAGGCAGATCGGAGGACAATGGGAACGCCCAGGGATAAGTCAGGCTAGGAGGCAATAGGGCCGGGGTGATAGGGCCAGGCAGGGGTGGGGCAGGTTGGGAGGCGATGGGACTAGGGGTGATGAGGCCCGGCGGGGGGGAGCAGGTCGGTGCCTGATGGGACGGGGCGTGATGAGGCCGGGCAGGGATGGGAGCGGCAGTGCCCCGTGCAGAGCGAAGGCTGAAGACGGTGGAGGGCTGGGACGGGCAGTGGGGAGAATCGGGGCTGGGTCTGCGCAGTCTGTGTCTGAGCGGGGCTCCGCCCGCTGCATCCCCGCAGGTGGTCGGGGGCCGCGGCCGAGCCCGGTGCCGGCGCAATGTCGGCCGGGCAGGACGCGCGGCTTGGTTTTATGGAGAGCTTGGTTACGGTGTTGCTGCGCATCTCGACGGACAAGTGGAGCAAGTTTGTGAGCAGCGAGGAGGTCACGACCATGCTGGACAAGTTCTTCAAGCAGCAGGATGCGCTGGAGCTGATGTTGGGGCTGAACCCCTCTGGGCAGCTCCTGCCCACTACGGGCTTCCCATCTGCCCTAAAGGGCAAGGGCATCTACTTTGTGAAGAAGAAGGGGGAGAACATCACCCAGGAGAACTGCCAGAGTGGTCTGCTGGTGGGAGACATTGGCCCCTCGCCTGTGGAGCAGCTCATCACCGTGCTGCTGGAGGTGGGTTGCCTGCACTAGGCACAGGCTTGGGGCGAGTGAGATGAGCTGAGCTTCCTGGGCACAGTGCTGTGCTGGATGCCTGGTGCAGGCTGCTAAAGCCAGAATTCCAGGTGGGCTCCAAAAGAAACTGAAATTTATAGAAAAAACTTGCCCCAGGCACTGGCTCTGACTTTTTGGCAGCTCCCGTATTTAGGCTGAATGAGCCCCACCAGGACAAGAGCTGGGGGAAGGTCACCAGCCCAGTTTTCTCCTGGGCCCAACTAGATCACTTCCTTCCTGTGGTTTTAGAAACTCATTGTAATGCCCCCTCCGCCCTGCCCCACATCTGGGAAATGTCTGAGTGGATTTCTCTCAAACTTCCCATGAATATTCCCACTGCCAGCCCAGAGTACCCAAAAGCTGCATCAGCTTCAGGAGCCCCCATGCTTCCCCTTCAGTGCTGGGGGCTTTTGCTTGTGTTCCAGCCCCTGACTCTGCTGGTGCTCTCATTGTGCTGCTCCCAACACTTCTAGCCCATGAGAGCTGGAAACCCAGTCTGAGGGGACTGCTGGTCACGCCGATGACAGAAACATCAGTAAAACCCATCGGTGGCCACTGGAGATGTGGCTGGGCTGAGACTGCTGTGATGAGCAGCGAGAGGGGACACTGGGATGGGCAGCACAACTGCCCACTGCCCTGAGCACAGGAGTGCCTGAGAGAGCACCCAAACCAGCCTTGTCCTCCAGGTTGTGTCCCCTCTGCTCCTGAGTGAGGAGCAGGGGCTGGGCTGGCCCAGGATGGTGGTGGAGGATGTTGTGCAACAGACCCACCAGCTGCAGAACAAGATGTTCGTGATGGGCGGGAAGATCCAGGGGAAGCCGCTGCTCCCACTGCCCGAGCACCTGATCAGCTGGGATGACTCCGGCGCCGTCCTGGACTGGTGGGTGCTGCTGGCACCACTTGGTACCAGAAAAGGCAAACAGGGGCCTAGGCAGCACAAGTCCCTCAGGGAGAGACAGAAACTGGGACACTGGCTTAGTCCATGCACACCCCTGGGCACAGCCACCCCTGCAGCAGAGAAAGTTTGAGGGGCCCATACCAGGCCTCTGCACAAGCAGGCACAAGGGGCTCCCCTGGGGCTGTTTGGGGTTCCCCTGGGGCAGTTCATGGCTCCCATGGGACATAACCTGGCTGCCTTTCAGCCTGGTGGGGCCTGCAGACGGTCCAGTGCTGCACTCCATCGAGACCGTCATCATTGAGTGGTCCCAGCAGATTGAAGAGATCTTGAGCCAGGACTCAGCACGGCTGCTGCTGGAGGGACTGCACCCCCTGCCCAGGGTCGAGTTCGAGTTCTGGCAGACGAGGATGACCAACCTGCAGTGTATCAATGACCAGGTACTGCCTCACCCGTGGTGGCCGCATGTCCCTGTGCTAAGCCTCCTCATGCTGAGCCCCCCCTGCTGAGCCTGCCACCTCTTCTGTGCCAGCTGCTCTCGCCCCAAGTGACAGTGCTGGCCAAGACACTGGAGAAGGCCAACAGCTGCTACTGGCCATCGTTGCAGAACATGTTCAGGGCCGTCAGTGCTGGTGAGGCCGTGCGATGTGGTGGTGGCTGCCTGTGACAAGGTGTCCCCATCCTGACACAGTTTTCTCCCTATCCCAGGCCTGGAGGAAGCCAAAGACGTCAGCCTCCATCTGCAACCGCTGCAAGTGCTGCTGGAGGAAATGGAACAAGCGGATTATTCCCAGGTAAGTAATGTGGCAAAATAACCAGGCACAGCTTGGCTGCCTCATCTGGGTGGTGGTGCAGAGCCCCAGAGGCTGCGGAGGGGCACATGCCCCCGGCTCTGCCACGTCCCCACACTGATGGGGCTCTGCTCCCACAGCTGCAGCCCTTTGTGCCCAAGGTGCTTTGCACTGTCTGCCTGCTCCGGGTTCACTGCCAGCTCTACCACTCACCTGCCCACACAGCCCGTGTCCTGCAGGAGATCTGCAACCTCCTCATCACCATGGTACAGCCCCAGCACCAACCCACATCCCCTCCAGCTGCCCCGCTGGGACGGGTGTGGGGAGTCCAGTTGCGGTGACACAGAGACACCCCAGACAAGGGAACAGCAGGGGCCTTCGTAGGGCTGGGGGGCTCTGGGGCAGGCACAGGCTGCAAGTGGCCACTGGCAAGCCCATGGGGATGAAGAGGACAGGAGGAGCCTTCCCACTCTCCTGACAATAGTGCCTGCCTGCATCTGTCTGTCCCAGACCCAGAAGTTCCTGAGCCCTGAGGATGTGCTGAAGGGGCTTCAAGGAGAACCCCAGGAGACCCTGGAGGGAATCAAACTGAGCATCTCCACCATAGAGAAGTTCTTCCAGTCCTACAGCACTTACTGCTCCAACCTGATGCCCACGTTGTTCCCAGTGAGTGTAGGGACAGTGTGGAGGCACCTGGTCCCTTCCACGCCGGTCCCACTGACTGACAGACCCTCTCCCCTCCTAGGAGGAGCCACAGCTCTGGGAGTTTCCCCCGACCCGTACCTTCAGGAGGATGGACGCCTTCTTGCACAGGCTCAAGACCATCGAGGTGACAGCATAGCATTTTGGGGCACAGTGCCAGCTGCAGCTGGGCCTTTCCTGCCCTGGGGATCCTGCAGTGGTCCCTGAGAGCAGCACGGGGTGGGCTGGGACATTGCTGGGAGCACAGTGGCACCATTCCTGGCACAGCCCTCCTGGTCCTGAGCCCCCAGGACAGGGCGGGCACCCCCAGCCAGGCCAGGGAGCATCCCTGGGAGAATACTCCTCAGGAATGGTGAACTGACAGGATGCAGCCCTGTGCAAGTGCTGCAGCTCCTGCACCTGCAGCCTGGGACAGGGGGAGCCAAGTGAAATGGGGGTTTGTGCTTGCCAGGAGCTGTTCCAGGCAGCCATTGACTTCCTGAAGCTGGAGAAGACAGTTCTGGGAGGGGTGCGAGGAAACTTCCTTGGGAACTGGGTGTTGCGGATCTCCGAAGAGGTCTGTGAAGTCTGCAAGAGTTTTGCTGATTGCAAATATGATCCGTTGGATCCCAATGAAGAGGTGAGCAGATGCTGGGATGGAAATGTAATGGATGCTTGGATGGAGGTGTAAGCATTTGCTAAGTGAGAAGAAAAAAATCTCTTCCCAGAACATGCTGCAGAGCAGCCCGTGGGACTGTCCCACAGCAGCACAGGGCTGGCTCTGGGGCAGGTCATGGGGCTCTGCGCCCTCCAGGTTTAGCAAACACTTCAGGAAGGATTTGAGAAGGAGGCACAGGGGCTGTGCCAGTTTAAATCATTTCACTCTTGCTGGCAGCAATGGAACAGAGATTTTGCAGAGTTCCAGAAGAAGGTTCAGGATGCAAACAGGCAGCTGGCTGCTGTCTTCTGCCAGGGCTTTGATGACTGCAACCACCTGTCAGCCGCTGTGAAGGTACTGTGCCCCAGCTTGGCAGCCTGGCACCTGCAGGGACCAAGGGTCACTGCCCCTCCCAGGGGTGCTCCAGGGCCCAGAAGTCAGCACATTTCTCTCCCACAGCTGGTGCACATGTTTGCCTCCGTGTTGGAGCGACCCTTGATCAGAGCTGAGGCTTCCCCCTGCTATTTGGCCCTGCTGGGAATGTTTGAGGCTGAGCTGGAGAGTGTGAAGGTGCTGTACGACACTCAGACCGTGTCCCCGCCACCCCCCGGGGGAGCCCCGTCCATCCACAAGAACCTGCCACCAGTGGCCAGGCAGATGAAGTGGGCTTTGGAGCTGCAGCAGCGGCTGGAGGGGCCACGCAGGGACTTGCTGGCCATCGACCACCCGTACGTGCAGGTCCCCTGTCACCTCATGGGGACATGGGACAGCAGCTGGGCAGGATCCAGCTTGGCCTGGGTCCCCTCCCATGTCCTGCTGCAGCAGCTGCTGCTTTATTGTGACCCTGACAGTGCCATGGTGGGTGCTGAGGCTCAGCTGGCGTCTGGGAAGTATGAGGAAATGATGGGGCTGCTGCAAGGTTACAGCAAGAGGGTCTACGGCAAGTGGGCGTGTGGAGCCGGCAAGGAATGCCACTTCAGCCTGGAGCAGCCCTTGCTCCGGAGGGACCCCGACTCTGCCCTCCTCAGCGTGAACTTCAGCAAAGAGGTTGGTGCTGGCACAGGGAACACCAGCGATCCCTCAACCCAGCATGAACCCTCAGTCTCAGGGGCTGCCTGAGGTGTGGTGGGTTTTGCCAACAAACCCCTTCCCGGCGGTGGTGTCTCACAGCTCGCTGCTGTCCTGCGGGAGGTGAAGTACCTGAACATCCAGCAGCAGCAGGACATCCCGGAGAGTGCCGAGCGCCTCTTTGCCCAAAATGAGACTTTCCAAAAGCTTGGGGACAACCTGGCGCTCATCGTGGGATGGTACAATGAGGCAGGTTCTGAAAGGGAGACAACCCTGCTGCTTTTCCATGCCCTGAGCCCCAGCCAGGCTGAGAGGGGCTGGGGGTTGGGGTACCACAGGCACATCAGTGGCACCTCAGGTCCCTGCCCATCCTGTGGGTAGGCCAAGCTGTGACTGCTGCCATCCTCCTCCCACCCCACAGTTCTGTGTTGGAGGGGTGGGAACCCTGTTCCTCAGTGTTTGGCTGGAGCAGGGTCCCTGTTTCACCTGGGCACTCACCTGTGGATGTGTTGGCCCCAGGTGAAGCAGCGGCTGCTGCCAGTGGAGCAGCCGCTGGTGGCAGGGGAGCTGGAGGCCCTGGACAGCCGCCTGGCCAGCGCTGAGCAGTCCCTGTTCTGGAACCACGAAGGTACAAACCCCCACCTCGGCCATCCAAGGCTGGGGATCCTCTGTGCATTCAGGGGGTCCCCAACACCGTCTGGCCTCCTGCTGCCCTGGAGGTGTCTGCACAACCTGTTTGTGTGTGTGTTTTTCTCCCAGGTGTCATGGAATACATCCAAGAGATAAGGGACACCCTGCAAGACCTGCAGAGACGGGTCCAGAGAGCAAAGTTGAACCTGAAGAACATCACCCAGCTGATGGAGGTAATGTTTGATGGTGCTTCACAAGCATCTTTCTGGGACACATGTAGCTGGGATTTTCCCTTCCCTGGCTCAGCAGAGCAGCCCCATTCTCTCCTCCCTGCAGGACTGCTCGGCCATTCCTTTCTTTAGAAGGAAAGACAACAAGGCAGCTCCATTCCTGGACCTGGATGGGAGAGAAAATGCCTTAACTGAGCGCCGCACTGCCATCGAGAACACGGGCATGAGGATCCAGGGGATGGTGGAGGTAAGGCCCATGGGGTGGAGTGCTGGATGGGCCCACAGGGGCCACAAGGAAGGATTTGCCCACAGTGCCAGGAGCCAGTGCCTTTGCTGGGTGTTTACTGACCAACACTCTCTGGTTTTCCCATGGCAGGAGAATGCAACTCTGTTTAAGGCTGACAGGTCCTCGCAGATATGGCTGGACTATGTGGGACATGTAGACAGAATTGTGCTGGATGGGCTCTGCAGATTTGTCCAGAAATCCTTGCAGATGCTGCTCAGCAACATGGACCCTGATGTAGGTCCCAGTGTGCCTGCAGTGGGTGTGGTGGGCTTGGGGTGTCCCACTGCTCACTGTCAGTTTGCGTAGTGGCCAAACGTGCCTGTCGCAGTGCTCCTCAGCGGTTATCCCCCGTTGTCCCTGTCACTTGCAGGGCTGGGGACTGTGGGACATGAAGCCCCATGCCAGGCACTGACCTGTTTCAGGCCCAGGTCCCCCCGTTGTTCGAGGTGCAGATGGAGCTGTGCGAGGGCCGTGTGCGGTACCGGCCTTCACTGGAGGTGGGGGCTTGTGACGGCTTCTTGACGCTAGTGGAGGGGCTGCTCGGGGACACCGAGGCAGCAGTGGCCTCCATGCCGCGGCTCCTGGAGGGCACAGTCAGCTACAAGGTGGGTCCATGGCCGGCAGCAGTAACTCCTGGCTCAGCAGGAGGTGGGCGAGGTGCCCCGTGCCCCCAGCTGGTCCCCAAGCTCTGCCTGTCCCTTCAGACTGCACTGGAGGAGCAGCCAGATCTTGGGAGGATGCGGGAGAAGGTGGTGTCGCTGGTGGTCAGCACGATGGCAGAGGGCGAGGAATTCAGCGCCAGCTTTGAAGAGCACTCCCACCTGTGGCAGGAGACCCCTGAGGAGTTCCTGCAGCGCTTCCTCACCTTGGGCAGTGCCCCCAGGCCCGAGGAGGCACAGCCAGAGACACATCCAGAAGAGCCTGCGACATGTGGGATCCCATCCCTCCAGCTCTTTAAGGAGGAGGTGTGGGATGGGTTCCTGGGCATGAGATGGGTGCTTGGGTTGCCCAAGGACACAAAGTGCACGGGGGGTGCCAGCCATGGGCTGTGACCTGCTCTTGTCCTCAGATCGATGCACTCGAGGCACTGCACGAAGAGGTGCTGGGGTTTGCTGACACCACAGTGTTTGGGGGGTGGCTGCAGAGTGACTGTCGCCTCTTCAAGAAAGCACTGCTGGATGCCATCAAGGGCCAGAGCCTGGTGCTCCGGCAGTACCTCGCCCACCATGTCACCTCCAGGTAAGGGCGTGCTGAGCCCTGGCATGGGGACATGGCACTCCCATTGACTGGAGTTCAGCTGGGCTGTGGCATAGGCACCTCTGTGTGCCAGGGCAGGGCTGGCTGCAGGGGACAGAGTTGTGGATTTGCAGGTGAAGGTTCCAGGCACCTTCAGGGGCTACTCCATGGGGTACCATGCTCTGGCCCTGCTGAGTGAACCCTGAGCCCCACCAGGGACACCTAGTGAGTGTCACTGTCCCCCCAGTCTCCAGGAGCTGGAGGATTTCATCCAAGAGTCTAATGCCGGCTTGAGTAAACCTCTGGAGGAGGGAGACTATGATGGGCTGGTGGAAGTGATGGGACATCTGGCAAGGGTCAAGGAGAGGCAGGCAGTGACTGACATCATGTTTGAGCCCCTGAAGGAAACAGTTGCCCTGCTCCAGTCTTACGGGGATGAGATGCCGGAGCAGATCCACCTGCAGCTGAACGTAGGATGCTCAGGGTGCGGGCGGATGGGCAGAGGCTCCCTGGGGCCAGGCTGGTGACCCCACATTGTGCCCACTGCAGAACCTGCCTCAACGCTGGGACAACAACAAGAGGCTCTGCCTGCGAGTCGCAGACAGCGTGGCGCCCCTGCAAGCCAACGAGGCTGCCATCCTCCGCGGGAAATGCCAGGAGTTCGAGGTGCCTGCATGGGGGCTGGGGGCACATGGGCAGCTCTTCAGCACCTTCGGGAAGACCCTGCTGCTTTTTCCGACTGCTGGGTCCCAACTGTCCCCCTGAATCCCATCCTCCCACACAGATGCAGCAGCACGCCTTCCGGGAGACTTTCCAGGGAAAAGCCCCTTTTTCATACACGGACCCGAACCCCTACAAGTCACTGAACAGGGTAAGAAAGGGGAAGAGGACATCAGGGCCACTGGTGTCCCCACTGGCACTGCATGGCCATCCCTGGCATTGGGTGCTGGAGTGGGGCAGGTGCCCTGGTTTTGATTCCAGCTCCCAGCCCAACAGGGAGGATCTTGGCCCTGCAGCAGGGGTGGAGCCACCACTGGATTAGGAGACATGTCTTTGGCACATAGTCTCTGGCTGAAACCTCCTTTTCTCCATCCAGCAACAGAAAAGCGTCGCTGCCATGGAGAGGGACATGGCAGCCCTGGCTGCCTCAGCCGGGCTGTTTGAGGTGTCAGTCCCAGAGTACAAACAGCTCAAAGCCTGTCGCAGGGAGCTGCGCCTGCTGAAGGAGCTCTGGGACATGGTCAGCCTGGTATGTGCCATGGTCTGGGAGCCAGGACACAATGCACACCACTACCTCCAGGCAAGGGCTGGACAGCAGGCTGCTCTTGGCTGGCACAGGCACCTGGCACAGGCACAGGCATCCAGCATGGGCACCCAGCACCAGGCAGGCATTGCCAGCCAAAGGTACAGAGCTGTTGTAGCTCCTTAGAGAGCTCATCGCTGTCAGAGGGAGGATGAGACAGGGCAAAGGTCTGCAGGTGCGGGGGCTGCGCACCCCAGCACAGCTGCATGGTGTGTGCACCTGTGGGGCATGTGGGCACTGGGTATGCTGCTCTTCATTCCGGGCAGGAATGCTTCTGATAATCACATGTCTGTGAAAATGTATCTGGGGTACAGGTGAACATGAGCATTGACACCTGGAAGACGACCAGGTGGAAGGAGCTCAACGTTGAGGATATGGATATTGAGTGCAAGAAATTTGCTAAAGACATCCGGAGCTTGGATAAGGAGGTGAAGAGCTGGGACGCATTCACAGGGCTGGACAGCAACATGAAGAACATGATCACATCTCTGCGCGCTGTGAGCGAGCTGCAGAACCCAGCCATCAGGGACCGGCACTGGCAGGAGCTTGTGCAGGCAACTAAGGTGCTCCCAAGTCTTCCCACCCGTCCCTGGCTCCAGCCTCTGGCCCAGGAGGCTCCTGAGATCCGCATCTAGCAAGGGAAGGGTGCCGTTGGGTTTGAATCTGGCCACATGCAAATATTTGTGTAGGGTCTCCAAACACAGGTGTTAATAAGCTCATTTGAGCCACTGGATTGCCTCTCCCCGGAGGGCAGTCCATGGCCCAACCGTGCTGGCTCCTCTCCAGGTGAACTTCACCATGTCTGAGGACACCACCCTTGCAGATCTGCTGCAGCTGAACCTGCACAAGTTCGAGGAGGAGGTTCGCGGCATCGTGGACAAAGCCACGAAGGAGGCAGGGATGGAGAAGGTAAACAGGGCTTGGCTCCTCCTCTGCTTTGCTGAGAGCCTTGTGCCAATGTGGCTCTGTGGCTGATGAGCACTTGTGTTCCAGCTCTTGGGACTGGAGTCCACAGGCAGCAGGGAGCTCATGGAGCCGCTGCCTGGAGCAGGTGTTCCTCTGCTGTCCTGCCTTCCCGTAGGGGCTGGACTCAGTATCATGGTGCCCAGCTCATCCTCATGCCTCAACTGCAGGTGCTGAATACTCTGGATACTACCTGGGCGGCAATGCAGTTCGAGTACGAGCCCCACAGCAGGACCGGGCTCCCACTGCTCAAGGCAGATGAATTGCTCATTGAGACGCTGGAGGACAACCAAGTGCAGCTGCAGAATGTGTTAGCTTCTAAGTACCGAGCCTTCTTCCTCCGGGAGGCACAGGACTGGCAGCAGAAGCTGTCAACAGCTGATGCCGTTATCAGCACCTGGTTTGAGGTGCAGAGGAAGTGGGGTCACCTGGAAACAATATTCATCGCCTCTGAAGACACCCGCAACCAATTGCCAGAGGAGTCAAAGAAGTTTGATACCATCGACGAAGATTTCCGAGTGCGAAGCCCATTCCCACTCTGCATTCACCCCATGGCTCGCTGCCAATTCAGGGGGACTTAACGTGTTTTTCCTCTTCAGGAGCTAATGGCTGACGCAGAAAAAACTCCCAATGTGATCGAGTGCACCAACAAGCCCAGGCTGCACGACCGACTGGAAGCGCTGCAAGACAGGTAAGAATTGAATCATCCCAGTGGAGCATTTGAGGGGGCCACAGGAAGGGGTTGATTCCCCCAAAGTAACACTGACAAGGACCAAGCAAAGAATAAAACCCATATGTAGGGTGGATGGCAGGTTTTTCCATTTTCTTCCAGGCTGGAGGTCTGTGAAAAGGCCTTGGCTGAATACCTCGAGACCAAAAGACTGGCTTTTCCCCGGTTCTACTTTGTCTCCTCTGCGGACCTGCTGGATATTTTATCAAAGGGGACCGAGCCCCTTGAGGTATAGGTTGTGTGTGAGCACAGGGGTGAGTCCTCTGTCTCTTCCCTGCTAACACTGTTCGAGCAGTTTTAGAACATTTTTTGCCCTAATGGGTAGAACACCATCCCTGATCCCCCTTCCCAGGGGTGCAGTAGCTAGGGAGCACCCAGAGGTAGGTCCAAGTGCTGATCACACCTCCACGTGTGACGGGGCTCCTGATGGCGGCTCTGCCTCTGCTCTCAGGTGTCCCGGCACCTGACGAAGCTGTTTGACAGTGTGGCCAAGCTGAAGTTCCAGCTGAGCTCGGACAAGAAGCCCCTGAAGGTGGCCCAGGGGATGTTCAGCCGGGATGGGGAGTATGTGCCCTTCGACGCAGACTGTGACCTGTCCGGCCAGGTCAGCTGAGCTTTATGGAGCCTCCATGTGCTGGGATGGTGGGGCAGGTTGAGGATGGGGATGAGCCTTTTGCTGGTTGTGCACTAACAGCTTGGCAGGAGTTTAAAAATGTAATCACAAAGCTTTTTGGCCAAAAAAACCAGAAATGGGACCTGCCTTACAGATGCAGAACAGCACAGTCTTGTGAACCTGCACAGCTGACAGCCCCTTGGGGGTTACAAGGTGGTTTCCCCTCGGCTGTTCACCCTCAGACCACCCTTCATCATCTCCCATGGGATGTGCCCAGCGGGGCCAGCACCAGGGTCTCTCCTGCAGCTTGTTGCACAGGGAGAGGTTTGAGCAGCCTGAGGGGATGCAGGCTGGGAGCCGCTTGCTCAGCTCTGCTGGATGTGATTCTCCAGGTTGAGGTTTGGCTGAACCGGGTGCTGGAGCGCATGCGCTCGACACTGCGACAGCTCATCCCCCAGGCCCTGGTCACCTACGAGGCGAAGCCGCGGGAGCAGTGGGTGTTCGACTACCCGGCACAGGTGGGTGCTGCTGCATGGGGCCAGGCTGAGCCAGGGTCTAAGAGGAAGAGGAGACAGAGATCCCTGGGAGCTGCAGGCACCTGCTCTGAGCCAAAGTGCAGGCGATGTGTTCCCTTCTATGGCCGTGTTGTCCTCGTGGTTTGCTGCAGGTCGCCCTGACATGCACCCAGATCTCGTGGACCTCAGAGGTCAGTGTTGCCTTTTCAAGTCTGCAGAAAGGCTACGAGAACGCCCTGAAGGACTATAACAAAAAGCAGGTTGGCATCATCTGGACCTGACCCGGAGCTGGCCCAAGCCCCTCTGGCCAGGCTGGGGGTTACTAGAAGGTGGGAAAACGAGGGCATCATCTCTATGTGCATCATTTCTTTGCTTCCCCAGATTGCTCGGCTGAATGCCCTTATTTCCCTGCTCCTTGGGAACCTGAGTGCTGGAGACAGGATGAAGATCATGACAATCTGTACCATTGATGTCCACTCCAGGGATGTTGTGGCCAAAATGATCCAAACAAAGGTATTTGGTACAAGAGGGTATTTTTACTGCACCATCTCTCAGCACTTCTGAGCACAGATTTCATGTCATTCTATTACTTTTGGGCTGGACACTGTGGTTGACAGGTGTGGGCCACAAGGAGTGATGGTCCTCACCACCCAGCATGGCACTGGAACCCCTTGGCACACTCTCCTTGTGCTGGGAGGCGATGTATGGTCCCAAGGCATGAACGGGAGCTTGCTGTCCCAGGGGGCTGGGCTGGGCAGTGCTGGTGCCCACCTGCCTTCCACAGCTGGCTGCTCTGCAGGTGGAGAGTGACCAGGCGTTCGCCTGGCAGTCCCAGCTCCGGCACCGCTGGGACGAGGGGAAGAAGCACTGCTATGCCAACATCTGTGACGCGCAGCTCCAGTACGCCTACGAGTACCTGGGGAACACCCCCCGGCTGGTCATCACCCCCCTGACAGACAGGTTGAGACTTGGCTCCCCACACTTCCTGCTGCCTGCGGCTCTGTGGCCGTGCTGCACCCCTGGCCCCGCTCACCCTTCACAGGTGCTACATCACCCTGACACAGTCCCTCCACCTCTATATGGGCGGGGCCCCCGCAGGCCCTGCGGGCACTGGGAAGACGGAGACCACCAAGGACCTGGGCCGGGCCGTGGGCATGATGGTCTACGTGTTCAACTGCTCTGAGCAGATGGACTACAAGGTAGGGCATGGGGCAACAGGAGGGTGGCACCGAGGTGAGAACCGTGGGGTGTCCAAGACAAGGGGGGCCTGGTTTTGGTCTCTGGGAGCACAGGGGAGCCCAGGGGCAGGGGGCCGTATCGCTGTGGGGCATTTCCTTAGGGAAGGGCACAATCCATAAAGCATGAGCAGCTCTTAGCACTTGAGCTTTGTCACCAAACCCCCCATCGCAGCTGCCATGCAGGATCACAGCACCTGAGCCCCATCCTGATGCTCTGTTTCTCTCCAGTCCTGTGGGAACATCTACAAGGGACTGGCTCAGACAGGCGCCTGGGGCTGCTTTGATGAGTTCAATCGCATTTTGGTGGAGGTCCTGTCTGTCATTGCAGTGCAGGTACGTGCTGTTCTCACAACCCTGAGGCACTGGGTGCTCACATCCTGCATGCTGTCCCAGCTAAATGTGACTCGTGGGACAGCTTGCTGCTGTTCTCTCCACTGTGTCCTGTTTGGACACAGGGTGGTGAGTGGAAGCAGAGCAATGCCGGCAATTTGGGCGTGGTTGAACCACACAGTCCAGCTGCGTCCCATCCCAGTAACCTGTCACCCCCCAGCTCTGCCATTGCCTGGGACGGGGAGTTGGGGTGATTGGGAAGGAGCTGGTTTAAGGCCAGCTCTCCTGCTGTTGTGGCTTCAGTAAGAACTCAGTGCTATTCACGGCACAGAAAAATCCCAGGATCACTTTGAGGGGTGGTGAAGGTGAGCCAGAGCATAGGGCAGGGAGCTGGCAGCTGACAGCACCAACACCTCTGCTCACCTGACAGGTGAAATGTATTCAAGATGCAATCCGTGCCAAGAAGAAAACATTCAACTTCCTTGGAGAGACTATCTCCCTGGTCCCGTCAGTTGGGCTGTTCATCACCATGAACCCTGGCTATGCTGGGCGCACAGAGCTGCCTGAGAATCTAAAGGCTCTCTTCAGGTGGGTTGGTGTCATCACAGCGCTTACCTGTGTGGTGGTACTCACGGGTCACATCCACCGTGTGTCCTAAGCTGAGGGTGTTTGTGTGCAATGGCAGCCCTGGCGTCAGGGAGCCCTTGGCACCAAGGGACAGCCCTGTCACTCCCCGGAGGTGGCCAGGCTGGGCGAGCTGGGCTGCTCAGCTGGCGAAGAGGACGCTCAGCTCTGCCACCCCAGCTAAAAATCCAATTGACAATAAGACAAAAAGGCAGTGGAGTGCTGGAAGGGGAGGCGCAGGGTTGCTGCGGGATCCCTGTCCTTGGAGGAACTCAAACTGTGAGTGCAGAAGGGCTGGGTGCCCTGATCCAGCTGGGACATGAGCCCCACTTGGAGCAGGAGGCTGGGCAGGACACCCCAGAAGTGTAACTCTGCAGCAGGGAAGGATTTGTACTGGAAATTCGGGGACAAACCTTGGGGGTTATGGGAGGGGGAAGACATGGTGTGCAGCCCTGCCAACCTTGCTGCTCCTCTCTAGACCCTGCGCCATGGTGGTGCCTGATTTTGAACTGATCTGCGAAATCATGCTTGTGGCAGAGGGGTTTCTCGATGCCAGGCTCCTGGCAAGAAAGTTCATCACTCTGTACACACTCTGCAAAGAGCTGTTGTCAAAACAGGTAATTAACAATATCACATAGTGCTGTTAAGAGGAAAGAGTCCATTTGAACTTCAGACCTGAAAGACTGTAGTGGGATTGCTGGTGGTGATGTGTGGGGTGATGTTGTGCACAGCTCAGGTCTATGGCAGGACAAGTTCCACTTCCACCTGGTGCATCATATGGTATCTCTCTGCCTTACGGAAGGAACCAAGAAGGCCAAAAGTAGAATAACATAGAATTAGAATTAGAATGAGAATTAGAATTAGAATTGAGCCAGTTAAGGTGAGAGCTTCTAGATATTATTTATCTCAGCAGAGGTGTTTCACACCTAAAATATGTCTCTAAGAAGGAAGCTGGATTCCCGTTCCCCCTGTGACTGATGAAGGCTTCTCCTGTAAACAAACTCAGTTTAGGTCCAGCCCACTGGGGGCTGGACCACACACCGTGTGGGTGACCTGTCTGTGGGGCGACAGACGGAGTGTTCCTCTGTGGTGCTGTTTGAAGCTGTTCTTGTTCACCAAGGTGAAATGGTAATTCTTTGCTGCCTGTCACAGGACCACTACGACTGGGGGCTGCGAGCCATCAAGTCCGTGCTGGTGGTGGCGGGCTCCTTGAAGAGGGGGGACCCCGGCTGTGCTGAGGACCAGGTTCTGATGAGAGCTTTACGAGACTTCAACATCCCCAAGATCGTAACAGATGACTTGCCTGTGTTCATGGGGCTGATTGGAGACTTGTTCCCAGCGCTGGACGTCCCCAGGAAGAGGGACCTCAACTTTGAGAAGGTGCAAGCCCAGGCACAGCACCAGCACTGGAGACATCTCAGCCCTGGCAGGGTTCAGAGGCTAATGGTCCATTCAGCACTTCTGGGAATGGCCAGCTCATCTCCAGGGTCTTGCCAAGGCTACCAGTGGTCAGCACCTGCTCTCCCTCCCAGGTCATCCGTGAGTCCGTGCTGGAGCTGAAGCTGCAGGCAGAGGAGAACTTCGTGCTGAAGGTGGTGCAGCTGGAGGAGCTGCTGCAAGTGCGACACTCTGTCTTCGTCGTCGGCAACGCCGGCTGCGGCAAGTCCCAGGTAGCAGCCAAACCATCCTGAGGACATGGGGCCCAAGCATATCCCATGGCCTCCCACAGCTCTTGGTGAGGGCGTGGCCACAGGCCTCAGCCAGCCTTGCAGACCCTGGCTCCACCAGAACAGCATTTGGGTAGGGGACTGCACTGCAGCCATCACCATGCCAGGCCCTCCAGCACGGTGTGTGCCAGACTGAGCCCACAGAGCTGAGCAGGTTTGGGACGCACAGCTCAGAGGCTGCTCAGGACACCCATGAGTGGAGCAGGGACAATGTAGGGAGCAGGCAGGGGCATGCTCTCACAACTCTGTGCATGCTGGGGTGCCAGCAGGATGACAGGACAGTGCTGACTGGTGGGGTCAGGGCTCCCACAACAGCCCAGCCAGGAGATGGCTCAGCAGAGGGAGTTCAGGCACATTCCCAGCAGCAGCCCACGTGGGAGCAGGACTCCATGCCCTCTGCTGCGGGCAGGTGCTGCTGAAGGCTGTGGACACCCTGGTGGGAGCAGCACCTGCAGCTGCACCATCACCTCTCCACAGGTGCTGAGGTCACTCAACAAAACATACCAAAGGCTGCAGCGGAGGCCAGTCACCGTGGACCTCGACCCCAAGGCTGTGACCTGCAATGAGCTGTTCGGGGTCATTCATCCGGCCACACGGGAGTGGAAGGATGGTGAGACACCGGTGCTGTGAGCTCTGTTTATGGGATGTGAGATGGAAAGGGAAGACCTTTCCGTGGGGGTCTTTCCTGGAGCGGGAGGGAGGAGGAACGTCTTTCATGGGAGCACCAGTCCTGCGTGTCTCCCAGCAAACAGCCATGCACGGAGAGAGCCATGCATGTCTCTCTGTGGGGCAGGTCTGTTCTCCACAGCGATGCGTGACCTGGCCAACATCACACATGATGGGCCCAAGTGGATCATCCTTGATGGAGACATTGATCCCATGTGGATCGAGTCCCTGAACACAGTCATGGATGACAATAAGGTTGGTGCCATCACACTCCAGGGGCTTTGCTTGCTCATTAACTCAGGAGGATCAGTTCCAGGCATCCCTCACAAAGAGCCGCTTCCCCCAGGTTCTCACCTTGGCCAGCAACGAGCGTATCCCCCTCACGCCCACCATGCGGCTCATCTTCGAGATCAGCCATCTGCGGACAGCCACGCCAGCCACCGTGTCCCGGGCAGGGATCCTCTACATCAACCCCACGGACCTTGGCTGGAATCCGTGAGCCAGGAAGGGAGAAGGATGGGGTGGGAAGGGATCAGACAGACAGGATGGGACAAGGTGGGATCTGATGGGATGGGATGGAATGGGACAAGATGGGATCTGATGGGATGGGTTGGGATGGAGTGGGACAGGATGAGCTGGGATCTGATGGGATGGGACAAAATGGGATGAGGGGATGAGATGGGATGGGGTGAGATGGGATGGGCACTGGCCCCCACATGCTCACTGCAGCCCTGCTTGTCCCTCCCACAGCATTGTGACCAGCTGGATTGAGACGAGGGCAGTAAAGTCTGAGAAGGCCGTTCTGATGATCCTCTTTGACAAGTACCTGCCACCATGCCTGGAGAAGCTCAAGTCTGGGTTCAAGACGATCACCCCTGTCCCTGAGGTCACAGCCATACAGACAGTGCTGTCCCTGCTGGAATGTCTCTTGACGCCAAAGAATGTCCCACCAGACTCGCCCCGGGAGCAATATGAGCTCTACTTTGTCTTCGCCTGTGCCTGGGCCTTTGGTGGGGCCTTGTTCCAGGACCAGGTACATCCATGGGACCACCTGGCGCTGCCACCCCTTGCTGTGTCCCATCACGTGGCTGGTGTCTGAGTGTCTCTGTTTTGTCCCCAGCTGGTGGATCACCGCCAGCAGTTCAGCAAGTGGTGGCTGACGGATTTTAAAGCCATCAAGTTTCCTAATGAGGGGACAATTTTTGACTATTACATTGATCCAGAAACGAAGAAATTCAAACCCTGGGATGAAAGAGTGCCACAGTTCGAGCTCGACCCTGAAGTCCCCTTACAGGTATTTCCCATGAGTTCTATGTTTATATAGTTTATTTGATTACTACTCTACAGTCTTCCCCTCAGCAATGCCTGGAGTGTCACCAGGATTTGGGCTGGGGGCATCCAGCAAACCCAATGGCTTCCTGTGGTTATTTTCACCCTGCAGAAATCCCAGCAATGGCTACAAGTTCCACCTCTTCTTTAACTTCAAATTAACCTGCAGCTTCATAGAGTCTCATGAAATAACTCTGACTATTGCCTGAGTGCAAAATTTCCTTTAGCACTTGATTTGCGTCTCCTACAATGCTGTCTGGAGGGGGGTTATCAAAGCTGCCAGGGCAAGGGCAAGGAACCACAACTGGGTTTGACCGTGGGCTGAGCAGACACCAGAGCTGGTTTCAGGAACTGTCCATTTTGTTTTGTGTAATAACTCAGTTTTAGTCAGAAAGGCTTTAGAATAGTTGAGTACCCAAGACCTGTAGGTTTAAAGGGGGAGCAGGTTTGTATGCAGAGAGCATGATCCATTGGAGCTGCCCTGAACACTGTGCAGGGCTCTGGCATGCTGCCCCCTGCTCTGACAGAGGATCCCACCTCTGCCAACACCGGGGCAAGCACAAGGACTGACGACCCCTCTCCCCAGGCCGCCATGGTGCATACCACAGAGACCATCCGCCTCCGCTACTTCCTGGACCTGCTGATGGAGAAGCGGCAGCCGGTGATGCTGGTGGGGAATGCAGGGACAGGAAAGTCGGTCCTAATGTGGGACAAGCTGGAAGCGCTTGGCACAGACGAATATCTGGTGCAATCTGTGCCCCTCAACTTCTACACCACCTCAGCCATGCTGCAGGGTGAGGCTGTCAGTCAGCAGCTGGCCCCATGCCAGGCTGTGCCACAGGGTCCTGCAGTGCTGACCCACCATCCACCTGCTCCTCTTGCTGCAGCCGTCCTCGAGAAACCACTGGAGAAGAAATCAGGAAGAATCTATGGCCCACCCGGCTCCAGAAGGCTGGTCTACTTCATTGACGACATGAACATGCCAGAGGTGGACAAGTATGGCACCGTGGCACCACACACGCTCATCCGGCAGCACCTGGACCATGGGCACTGGTGGGTGCCGGAGGGGCACAGTGTGATGGGGGAAACCTGTCCCCATCTCCAGGGAAAGCATCACAGTGCTGATCTCTGCTCAGGTACGACAGGACCAAACTGTCCCTGAAGGACATTCGCAACTGCCAGTACGTGGCCTGCATGAACCCAACCGCGGGGTCCTTCACCATCGACTCACGGCTGCAGGTGCGCAGGATCCAGGGGCCAGGCTGTGTCCAGCACATTCGTTCCCCTTGGACCAAAGCCCAGAGGGTGGGGTGAGGCAGGGGGCCCTGCGGTGTCGTCTGACTGTGTCAGCCCCCACAGGGCAAAGCGCCCATCTCAATTGCTGCCCCTTTCTGCAGCGCCACTTCTGCGTCCTTGCTGTGAGTTTTCCCAGCCGGGAGGCTCTGCACACCGTGTATGGCACCATCCTGGAGCAGCACCTGGCCCGGCAGCAGATGCCACAAGCTCTCCAGAAGATGCAGCCCCAGCTGGTAGCAGCAGCACTGGGTGAGCCCCTAACATGCTGGTATAGGACATGCCAGCATTGGACCCTGAGGAATGCACTACTGGGGAGCCAGGCTCAGGGATCTCTGGGGACCTGGCACCCACTCACCCTCCTCCTCCTCCTGACAGCCCTGCACCAGAAGGTTTCCTCCACCTTTCTGCCAACAGCTATCAAGTTCCACTACCTCTTCAACCTGCGGGACCTCTCCAACATATTTCAGGTAGCTTGAGGGCTGTTTCTTCTAAAACACCCTTATTTCTCCCTTTCCTCATCCCACATCCTTGCAGCACACCTTTTTCCCGAAACAGGCCTTGGCCTCTTCCCAGAGCCAACCTTTACACTTGGCTCTGAGTGGCACTAAAATAACCCTGAGGGCTGCGAGGTTTGTATGTTTGTCAGGGGCTGCTCTTCTCCACCCCTGAGTGCCTGAAAAGCCCTGTGGACTTGGTGCGTCTCTGGCTTCATGAAGCAGAGAGGGTGTACGGAGACAAGCTCGTTGATGAAGGGGATCAGGACGGCTTCAGGAAGCTGCTGGTGGACACCTGCAAAGCCGCCTTTCAAGTAAGTTGTGCTGAAAAGGAGAGGGCTCCAATCTGGTGGCACTGCCTGGGTACCCCGTGGCCGAACTCCACAGCTGAAACCCACAGCTGGAATTGCCTTCCCCAGGACCTCAGTGAAGACATGGTGTTCGCCAAGCCCAACATCTACTGCCACTTCGCCCAGGGCTTTGATGAGTCCAAGTACATGCCAGTGCCAAACTGGGCAACTCTGAGTGACCTGCTGGGGGAAGCCCTGGACAGCTATAATGAGGTGAACGCAGCAATGAACCTGGTGAGTGCCCATGGTGGGCAACACCACCCTGAAAAGATGTGACTGCAGCATCGCACTGCTTGGGTCAGTGCATTATGGGGCACTTGCTACTTCCTTGCCCTGATCCAGAACACCAAACCTTCCCCTCTTGTTTTCTTCAGGTGCTCTTCGAAGATGCAGTGTCTCACGTTTGCAGAATTAGCAGGATCTTGGAGTCTCCTCGGGGCAATGCGCTGCTGGTGGGGGTGGGAGGCAGTGGGAAGCAGAGCCTGGCACGGCTGGCAGCTCACATCAGCAACCTGAGCGTGTTCCAGATCACACTGAGGAAAGGCTACGGCACCCCAGACCTGAAGGTGGGAGCAGGTTTGGGCCCTGGGATAGTGTTGCCTGCTCAGGGAGAGGTCCTCCACCTGCAGTGCTGGTGCCTAGGGTGGGCTCATGGGGCTCTGCTCTCCTCACATCAGTGCAATTGCACACCAGGATCTGCTCACAGGTGACACCCAGGAGTCCTGCTCCAAGGGGCCACAGCACTTCCCCAGCCAGGGACGGGCAGGAGCCACTGGTGAGGAGGGCAGGTGCAGTGTGGGCAGCCCTGATGCTGCACCAGCTGAGCAGCTGGCACCAGCTCCTTCCCAAAGGATCCTTCCCAAAGGCTCCCCCCGGCTCCTCAGGGCTGCTCCAAACACTTTGGAGAACACCTCATGGAGGTTGAACCAAGAGGTGACAGTTTCTTTCTGCCCCAGCTGGACCTCGCCTCCCAGTACATCAAGGCAGCTGTGAAGAACATCCCCACTGTGTTCCTGATGACGGACTCCCAGGTGGCTGAAGAATCGTTCCTGGTTCTAATCAATGATTTCTTGGCGTCCGGGGAAGTGCCAGGTCTCTTTCAGGATTCTGACCTGGAAACCATCATTGGTGCCATGAGACCCCAAGTGAAGTCCCTTGGATTGGAGGATACAAAGGAAAACTGCTGGAAATTCTTTATAGAAAAAGTCCGGCGCCAGTTAAAGGTGGGTGTTGCTCCCCACCGTGGTTTGCCCAAGCCCCTGACTTGCCTGATCCAAAACCCATCCAGGGTGATGGGTTTGTGCAAAAGGTGTTTTCAGAGGCTCCCCAGATGCCCCCAGCCCCAGGGGTGCAGGATGGAACACCCCTGTATTAACTCCCTGGAGGCAGAGGCAGAGCAGCAGCCTCCAGGGCCATTGGGCCATGCTGGGCACCCTCAGGGACACTGACTGTGCTCAGCTGCTGACTGCAGCCACCAGAGGACACAATTCCAGCTCTGGTGAGCAGCACAGAGTGCACAACCATAGACCACCTCCCCTGTACTGGGAGTTACTGGGAGGGCAGCAAAGCCCTGATCTGCAGCAGAAGCCTTGCAGTCATGCAGAGCCCCTGGTAATGTTCCCGTCACCCCAACAGCGGGGGCACCCCACTCAGCAGTGCCGCTCTGCCCCAGGTCGTTCTCTGCTTCTCCCCTGTGGGCTCAACCCTGCGTGTACGGGCCAGGAGGTTCCCTGCTGTGGTCAACTGCACAGCCATCGACTGGTTCCATGAGTGGCCAGAGGATGCTCTTGTGTCCGTCAGCAGCAGGTTCCTGGAGGAAACGGAGGACATCGAGGTAAGCTGGGCCCCCCGGCACAGCTGCTGTCCTGGGGCACTGGGGATCCCTGCACCTTTGCTGCTCTCCTCATTTAATGTGCCCAGGGATAGGGGTCTGGTGTGACCAAGGGGGCAAGGGGCAGCAATCTGGGAATGGGTCTGGGATAGGCTCACGGCTGGTTCTGGGGTCAGAGCCTGCAGCCCTGCACATGCTTGTGGGGATAAATCTTCCCTCATTTTCTTCTGTCCTTAAAACACCCCCTCAGGTAACAGCTTAGGGACAGCAGCTTCTCCTAGTGCAGGGTTGAGTCAGGGACCCAGAGCTGGGCATAGGAACCAGTGCCATGACTACCAGCACATCTCAGCCCTGCAGTGTGCTGTTAACGAAAACGGTCACTTTTCTCTGACCTCTGCAGCTGGACACAGAGCCAACGCTGCAGGAGAGCTCAGTGCAGCCCCTGCACATCACTGCAGGCGCCCACTGCAGCAGCTCCCTGTCTCTGCTCCCTGTGCAGCCAGAGGTCAAGGTCTCCATCAGCCAGTTCATGTCCTATGTCCACACGAGCGCAAAGGAGATGTCCAAGACCTACCTGGCCGTGGAGAGACGCTATAATTACACCACACCAAAGACCTTCCTGGAGCAGATAAAGCTCTACCAAAGCCTGCTGGCGAGTAAAAGGAGCAAGCTCTCTGCCAACATCGAGAGGCTGGAGAAGGGGTTGATGAAGCTGCAGAGCACAGCATCACAGGTGCCTGTCTACAACCTTGCTAGTGCATTGTGCCTGCTGCGGGTCCGGCATGGGGGGACAGAGCAGGCATGTCCCTGCAGGGTGGTCAAGGTGGCCACAAGGTCCTTGAGCCGTACCCAAGCCACCATTCTGAGGCCAGCCAGGGGTTGGCAGTATTGGCCCTCTGATCTGCTCTCTTTCTCCACTCGTCGAGGTGGATGACCTGAAAGCCATGCTGGCAGTCCAGGAGGCAGAGCTGAAGCAGAAGAACGAGGACACGGATAAACTGATCCATGTGGTGGGTGTTGAGACAGAGAAGGTCACCAAGGAGAAAGCCATTGCTGATGAGGAGGAGCTGAAGGTCGAGGCCATTAACAAGGTGCGTGGCACTGAGCCAGTGCCCAACATGGGACAGGGCCAGTGTGAGCTCTGTGGCTACGGCCACTCACCCCATCCTGCGTCCTCCCTCCCCAGGTCGTGGCTGAGAAGCAACGAGCCTGTGCAAGTGACCTGGCAGAAGCAGAGGTGGTGCTCTCTGCTGCCCGTGAGGCCCTCAACACACTCAACAAGGTGGGCGAGCTCTCAGTGGGAAGCAGGTGCCCAGCTAGCACTGGTGGCCCCACACCAGGGTGATGCTCAGTGGCCCTGCGGTCCCTTCCCAGTACAACCTGACAGAGCTGAAGTCCTTCGGGGCTCCGCCCCCAGAAGTGGTGAACGTGATGGCAGCTGTGTTGATTCTGACAGCCGAAAATGGCAAGATTCCAAAGGACAAGAGCTGGACAGCAGCAAAAGTCAAGATAGGAAAAGCAGACACTTTCCTTTCAAGCTTACAAAACTATGATGGGGAAAACATCCCTGAGCCCTGTCTCAAGGCATTTCAGTGAGTCTATGGCTAGTTCCTGCCCCTTTTCAGCCCTTGGGCAGGGTGGCCAGGGGGACCCTCACCTGAGAGCACAGCAGAGTTTGGGGGCAGGAGTGGGATCCAGGTGTTGCCCCTGCTCTCCCACCCTGCTGCCCACTGGCAGCCCAAGCCCCAGGAGGAGTGGGAAGGGTCGCTGGCAGCCACGGCACGGTGCCATAGCATGGCATGTGCTCCCATTCCAGGCCATACCGGTCAGACCCCGGGTTTGATCCCGAGTTCATCAAGTCCAAATCAACGGCTGCAGCAGGGCTGTGCTCCTGGTGCCTCAACATGGTCCGCTACTATGAGGTGCACTGTGAGGTGAAGCCGAAGAGGCAGGCAGTGGCTGACGCCGATGCCGAGCTGGCGGAAGCGCAGCAGAGGCTCAGTCGCATTAAGAGCAAAATTGTGGTAAGTCTGTGTCCCCACAGCCCCCAGGCAGGGCCAGCAGCCAGCACCTGCCACGACCCCCTCAGCCACCAAATGAGCAAGAGAGGTTTCTGTAACTCTGTGAACCCGGAGCCCAGGCCAAGCACTGTGCTGGGATGGGGCCACTGCAGAGCTCCGGGACCATGGAGCCTCCTGTCCAAGTAGGGAATAACTGTGGGGCTGTTCTCTTCCAAAGACCCTGAATGCCAATCTGGCGACTCTCACTGCTCAGTTTGAGAAAGCCACAGCAGAAAAGATCAAATGCCAGCAGGAGGCTGATGAAACCAACAAAGTCATCACCTTGGCAAACAGGTACCATGCAAATGCTGGTTTCAAAGCACTGGGGCAGGCTGATGCCCCCTGGCATTGCTTGGTGGCCGTGGGAGCAACAGAGCCCCCCATACCCTCCCCAAATTAAAAACTCCTGAGATAAATTGGGCCAAAAATTCATGGGGGTATACAGCCATGAAGCCATTTTGTGATGATGCCCTGGGGCATCACTGCTGAGTCATCCCTGTGCCCCGCACTGGGTCACAGCATGGGGAGCACCAGCACCACAGCAGCCACCATCCCCTCTGACCCCCCAGGCTTGTCGGGGGTCTGGCATCTGAAAATGTCCGCTGGGCTGAGTCAGTGGACCAGCTCAGAGAGCAGGAGAAGACGCTCTGCGGGGACGTGCTGCTGGTCTCCGCCTTTGTGTCCTACGTCGGATATTTCACCAAGAAGTACAGGGCCGAGCTGCTGGAGCAGCACTGGATTCCCTTCCTCAATGGGCTGACGGTGAGAGGCCACAGATTCCATCCCAGAGTGCCTAGGGCTCCTTCACCCCCGCCCACCAGCACTGGGGGCTCCCACCCCTCTGCTGCCAGGCACCCAATAGCCCCTCCCTGCAGGTGCCCATCCCCATCACCCCAGGCCTGGACCCCCTCAGCCTCCTCACAGACTCTGCCGATGTGGCTGCCTGGAACAACCAGGGGCTGCCCAGCGACCGCACTTCCACCGAGAACGCTGCCATCCTCTGCAGCACCCAGCGGTGGCCACTGCTCGTGGACGCCCAGCTCCAGGGCAGCAAGTGGATCAAGAATAAATACGGGGAGGAGCTGCAGGTCGTCCGCCTGGGCCAGCGGAGGTGGGCCAGGGGCTGCAGAGTTGGGCACAGACTTGGGTTGCACTGGCCCCCATTTCCCTGCCATCGAAGGGTGCAGGGTGCAGGGTGCTGTGAGCCAGGGCAACCACATCCCCATCAGACTCAGGGCACCTGAGGGCAGCAGCTCCACAGGTTCTGTGGAGGCCAGGGCTGGTAGAGCACGACAGGGTCCCAACAGGGCACAGTGGCTGGAAGGCACCCTATGAACCCCCCACAGCACACCCAAGCCCCCCACAGCGTACAGGCTTGCCACGTGCATCTCCCGCTCTCCACTCAGGTACCTGGACACAATTGCACAGGCAGTCTCTGAAGGACAGACGCTGCTGATCGAGGACATTGGTGAGACAGTGGAGGCGGTGCTGGACCCACTGCTGGGCAAGACCATCTTGGGCAGGTCAGCACACCCCAGTGCCAAGTCGTTTCACCTGCCCCAAGTGACCACTGCTGCTCCAAAATGCTGATCAATGCCCCTTTGCTGCTGGCAGTTGAGGGCCTGATCCTTCCTTGGTTTTGGCCACATCCCCCAGTGTTCTCCAGTATGTCCCTCTCTACTCGTGTGGCCTTTTGGGCTGTTTTTGTCTGCAGCACCCAGTTCATTTAGTAATTTAAGAACGTGTCCCCTGGGGCACCTGCCATAAGCAGGTGATAAGCTGGAAGGGGAGAAGCACCCCAGAAGCCATGGAGGGCTGCAGCAGGGCAGCCTCCAGCTCCTGCTCCTCCACCCTTGCCATGCCGGGGCTGGTTTGGTACTTCTGCCCTTGCTGAGCCTTTTCCCAGTCAAAGAAATCCATTCCAAGCAGCCGGGAACAGCACACGGGCTGATTGCATTTGTCTGGGATGAGTTACTACCCAGTGTGTGGACTAATTTGTTTGATTAACTGAACAGATACATTAGGATTGGAGATAAAGAAGTGGAGTATCACCAGCAGTTCCGCTTGATCCTGCACACCCGATGTTTCAACCCGCACTACAAGCCAGAGGTGCAGGCTCAGTGCACTCTCATCAACTTCTTGGTGACACGGGAGGGCCTGGAGGACCAGCTTCTGGCTGCGGTTGTGGCCCGGGAGCGGCCGGACCTGGAGACCCTGAAGGTACAGACGCAGCTGCTGGATGGAGGAGTGGGAGAGGCTGGGGCACTGTGGAGGTTTTGGGGCAGGGAGCAGAAGAGCTCCCCTCTGTGTTCTTGCTGCTGTTTGTCAAGAGCCAAGCAAGTCCCAACCAGACCCTGCAACTGCAGGTCCCCCATTGCTCCCCGCAGCCAGTGCTGCCCTGGTGGGTGATGGTGGGTCCCAGGAGGGGCCACGTCCACCCTCCCCTTGCACCAGCACATCAGTGGCCGTATGACACTGACTGGTGCCAGCACTCAGTCATGATCTCTCGAGTGATGTATCCCTGGGTGCTGCTGTCACAGGCAAACCTAACCAAGAGCCAGAACGAGTTCAAGATCAAGCTGAAGGAGCTGGAGGATTCCCTGCTCGCCCGGCTGTCAGCTGCTGGGGGAGACTTCCTGCGGGACACGGCTCTGGTGGAAAACCTGGAAATAACAAAGCGCACAGCCAAGGAAATCGAGGAAAAAGTAAACATGATGCCTTGGCCCTCGTGCCACAGGCAGAGGCACAGCTCAGCTGGGCACTCAGCTGGAGGGCAGGCACTGCTTCAGCCTGTGCCTTGGTTCTGGTAACACCCACCCCCATGTGCCTCCAGGTGAAAGAAGCTAAAGTCACGGAAGTACAAATAAACGTTGCAAGAGAGAACTACCGCCCAGCAGCGGAGCGCGCGTCCCTGCTGTACTTCATCCTGAGTGATCTCGGCAAGATCAACCCCATCTACCAGTTCTCTCTCAAGGTAGACAGGGAGTGAGGAGGGAGCTGGTGTGGGTGGGTGGGATGGGGCTGGGGGAGTATGGAGATTTGGTGTTTTAGTGTTCATGCTACTGACAAGCTCCCAGCAGCCGGACACTGATATCTGCCGGGATCTTCTTCAGGCCTTCAATGGAGTTTTCGAGAAAGCCATCCAGCGTGCGGCCTCCAGCCAGGACACCAAGCAAAGGGTGGTCAACCTGACGGACCAGATCACCTATTCGGTCTATATGTACACAGCACAGGGCCTCTTTGAGAGAGACAAACTCATCTTCCTGGCCCAGGTTGCCTTCCAGGTAATCCCTGTGAATGTCTGGGGCTCCTGCTGCACAACAGGTGCTTACATGGCTTTAGACAGGTTGTTCTCCTGTGCAGCTGCTGGATGCTCAAAGCCTCTCGCCCCTCATGCCGGGGCAGTGGGCACCAGGTGGCTGTGATGCTGCACTCCCAACTTCCAGGTCCTGACCATCAAGAAAGAAGTGAACCCAGCAGAGCTGGACTTTCTCCTGCGCTTCCCTTCCAAGGCCGGCGTCACGTCTCCCGTGGACTTCCTGCAGACCCAGGGCTGGGGTGCTGTCAAGGTGGGTCCTTGCAGTCGCCTGCTGTGCCAAGGCAATGCCAGCATGGCCCCTGGCACAGTGGGTCCAGGGTCACCTGCATGGGTTCCCTGAGAAACCCAGAGCCCAGGAATGATTTAGTCCTTCTCTGCGGAATCTGAAGGCTCTCTCAGACATGGAAGAGTTCAGGAACCTGGACAGTGACATAGAAAACTCGGCAAAGCGATGGAAAAGGTTTGTGGAGATGGAGGCGCCAGAAAAGGAGGTGCTCCCCATGGACTGGAAGAACAAGTCGGCCCTGCAGAAGCTGTGCGTGCTGCGATGCCTGCGCCCCGACAGGATGACCTATGCCATCAAGTGAGCTGGTGCCCAGCACAGGGCCCTCCTGCAAGAGCCCTGCGGTGTCATCACACCAGCTGTGCCCAGCGACTGCATCTCTTCTGACTCACTGGATGGTTCTATTTTTTTGTAGGAAATTTGTGGAAGAGAAGATGGGGAGGAAGTACGTGGAAGGAAGAAGCATTGACCTCTCCGAGGTGTACAAGGAGAGCAGCCCCTCCACGCCCCTGTTCTTCATCCTCTCCCCTGGCGTGGATCCGCTGAAGGATGTGGAGGCGCTGGGTGAGCCACTGCCCACCTCAGGCTGGCACCACCCGCAACAGCCAGGAGCTGGTGCAGGGAACTGCACAACCCCAGCTCAGTACCCATACCAATAATTCTGGCATACACTCCCCTCCTAGGCACGAGGCTGAACTTCACCATCGACAATGGGAAGATCCACAACGTGTCACTGGGGCAGGGCCAGGAGGTCGTGGCAGAAAGGGCCATGGAGGTGGCTGCTGAGCAGGGCCACTGGGTCATCCTACAGGTGGGTGGGGGGCACTGCAGTGCACCACGGGGCACACATCCCTGATGGCACCTGGGCACACCAGGGCACCCGGCCCTGCCAGCATCCACTCACACAGTACACAGTCACCCCACTGGTGATGGCAGTGACACTGCCTGGTGCAGGTGGGTGTATCCAGCCCAAGTGGTGTCCTGTCATGCTGCACCTTCTCCCTGTGGAGCCACAGTAGGAATTTGGCGGGGGGGAAGGTGAGATTCATGAGGTACAGGCTGTTCCTATTGCAGAACATCCATCTGGTAGCCCGGTGGCTGGACACACTGGACAAGCTGGTGGAGCAGCACAGCATGGACAGCCACCCCGAGTACCGGCTGTTCATGAGTGCTGAGCCAGCCCCCAGCCCCGAGTCGCACATCATCCCGCAGGGGCTGCTGGAAAACTCCATCAAAATCACCAGTGAGCCGCCGACAGGCATGCGTGCCAACCTGCACAGGGCCCTCGACCTCTTCTCCCAGGTACCCCCTGCCCTTCTACTGCCTCTTCCGGACTGTTCAGGCCAGTGTGTCTGGCTCATCCCCTCCCAGGGTTCCACAGGCTCAGATCTTTGGGGGTGTCACTGCAGCCAGTAACACTGCACCCCAAGCCAGCCCCCCCTGCCAGGACATCCTTCTGCAGTGCCCAGAGCCCCCCTTCACCAGGGGTTTAGGAGTAACCAGAGCTGCCCGAGGGCTCCTGACACAAGGACGTGCCAGGTTGCCGATGCCTTTCCTGAGACTGAACCTGGAGCCGCTGCAGTTTTACCATAAACAGGATCCCTCAGCTGTCAGCAGGGCATGGGGGTATAGAGTCCTAATACTTCCATAAAGAAATGAGTGCAAAAATTACCAACTAGCAAAGCATTCAAATACAATTTGATGCCTTTTGTTTTCTACTAAACACCCTCAGTTCTCCTTTGCCTATGAATGTTCTTAACTAGAGGGCTATCTGATAGCGATATTCATCTGCAACGCCCCCATCTCTATTCCTCCACAGGAAACACTGGAGCAGTGCAGCAAAGAAACTGAGTTCAGGTGCATCCTGTTTGCACTCTGCTACTTCCACGCAGCGGTGGCCGAGCGGCGCAGGTTCGGCACCCAGGGCTGGAACAGGCCGTACCCCTTCAACAGCGGCGACCTGACCGTCTCCGTTAACGTCCTGCACAACTACCTGGAGGCCAACGCCAAGGTGAGTGATGACAAGGTGACCACTCTACAGCACAGCACACACTGCAACAAACAGCCTTAGAACCTTCACCAGTTTGCATCCCAAACACTGTCTCATGAAGAAGCCCAGGGCTGGCAGCAGCTCCTCCCCTGGTCCACACACACTCAAGCAGAGGAAGGGGCTGAGTCCTTGGCCCCACTGAGCTGAGTGGGAAGAGGCATCAGGCACCAGCTGGGACAAGTGCCTGCCCTGGCCTGTGCCTTGGTGCTTGCTGCCTGGGGAATGCAGGTGTGGTGAGCAGGGCTGAAGTCTCGCCCTTAGACCTGCCCTCACAGACACAGTCGGTGCTGGCTGGAATAAAGATGGGATGATGGGATTCAAGGCACAGACAGCTGTGTCCATGAGACGGAGAGAAATCTGTGGGTGAACAAGAGACACTCCAGATAAGATTCTCTTCACTGTCCCTGAGCCTCTGTGGGCCCAGGGACTGTCAGCTCCCTGCACACTGGACAGGTCAATCCCAGTGCCATTGCTCTGCGGCCCTGCAGCTCCATGGGGAACTCCTGGGCACCTGCACGGGAGCTCCTGCTCAAGCCTCTCCCCACAGGTACCATGGGATGATCTCCGGTACCTCTTTGGTGAGATCATGTACGGAGGGCACATCACTGACGACTGGGACCGCCGGCTGTGCCGCACGTACCTGAGCGAGTATGTCCAGCCAGAGATGCTGGAAGGGGAGGTGTTCTTGGCTCCAGGGTTTGCAGTCCCTCCCCGCTTGGATTACCAGGTAAGAAAGACAAACATTGCAATGTGCTACGGAAAACCCCTGCTCTGGATAAATGCACACGAGCCCAAGTTCCCCCGCTTTCACTAAGGGGGATGTAGGGAAAGAGAGTGTCAATCCCCTGGAACTAGGATTGCTGTAAAAATAATTCCTGCGGCTGGGTCAGGAGGGTGGGACATGAGTAAAAAAAATAGCCTCTATGAGCACAGGCAGGTGCTGCAAAGGGCCCCCGAGGGCAGTGATGGGTTTTCAGGGAAGTTTGGGCTCCTTTGCCCGTACCTGCTGAGCTAACACTGGCCCTGCCCTGCGCTCAGGACTACCACCAGTACATCGACGACAACCTGCCAGGCGAGAGCCCCCACCTGTACGGCCTGCACCCCAACGCAGAGATGGGCTTCCTGACAGTCACCTCGGACAGGCTCTTCCGCACAGTCCTTGAACTACAGCCCAAGGAATCCGAGGCTGGCGGAGGCACAGGTGGTTCCCGGGAGGAACAGGCAAGTCAAGTCCTGTCTCTTTACAGCAGAAATTAACTGATTTTTTTTTTAATCTGTGGTTATTTTTAATTACAGAGGAAAAAAAACCCTCTTAATGGTGGCAGCTGAGAGGCCAGGTGGTAGGGTACAGATGCAGATCCAGAAAGAACAGAGAGAGCAGGACTCATAACAATCAGGAAGGGATAGTAGAGGGAGGCGATTCCAGCCCAGCTGAGCTGAATCTGTCAGCCTGGGGACAGCGGCACAAACAGCAGCGGCAGTGCAGTCAGGAAGGTCCTGCTCTGAGGGGTTGAGATGTGCCACTGGCAACATGCGGCTTACATGGGGCTTCTCAGCAGGTGGAGCGAGCTGAGGAACCTCCATTCATGATGGCAACTACTAAAAATACAAATTTAAAATATAAAATTAAATTAAAAAAAAAAAAGGCTTCTTCTGCCTGCCTGGACCTTACACCTGAGTTTCACAGTCTCCATGGCCTCAGCTCTGAATTTCTTGGCTATCAAAAAAGAGCTATAGCTTTTTAAGAGCCAAGAGCAGTTAGAAACAGAATGGAGCATTAGTAACAGACGAGGATGCACAGGGAAACACCAAGGCAGAAAAAGAAAAATCTTACCAACCTAATTAACCATAAACCTGCAGCATTTTTCCCTGCATAAGAGCAGTTTATGGCATTCTTGTTCCAGGTGAAGTCAGTCCTGGATGAGATCCTTGGGCAGCTGCCAGAGCCGTTCAATATGGAGGAGCTGATGGCGAAGGCAAAAGAAAAAACTCCGTACACGGTTGTTGCCCTCCAGGAATGTGAGAGGATGAACATCCTGACCCGTGAGATCAGGCGCTCGCTGAAGGAGCTGGACCTGGGACTGCAGGTATGGAGCAGGCAGCTGCCTGGATCATTTCGCAGGATTTCCAAAGCACTGTGTGCCCTTGCTGGAGCTCTTACCGTAGCACTGTGGTGGCTGTGGCCAGGTGGCCTCAGGCTCCTGCTGTGCTCCGGTCTGAGCCCAAGCACATCCCTCTGCCTGTCCCATCACTGGCTGCAGGTGCCACTGCTCAGGCTTTTCTCTTTTTCAAAGGGAGAGCTGACAATTACATCAGAGATGGAAGAGCTGGCAAATGCTCTCTTCTATGACAGCATTCCAGAATCCTGGACACGTCATGCTTATCCCTCCCTCCTCAGCTTGGGAACCTGGTATGCGGACCTGCTCCTACGGATCAGGGTGAGCAGAGTTCATGTGACAGTCAGAGCTTAGGGCAGGAGTGGGTACACTGGGGAACTCTCCCCACCAGTACACTGGTTTATTGGTAACTGGTTTATTTCTCAGTAGCACTTTAAGCAGCCTGAAGTACCTGAAAGGGGCTCTTCCCCCAGGGATGAGAGCACAAATCTGACCAGGGTACCCATTACAGTACATCACTGTAAGCAAAAGAACATCAGCTCCCCCCATCACCACTCTGGGTGTCCCAGAAAAAAAAAAATTTAATAAAACTGGCTTTGTTAAAAAATAAGTCGTATCTCCTGCACTGCAAATTCAGCTTCATTGCTGCAGGGGAATCTGCTGTTTATTCATCCCACACCACCTCCAGCCAGTGCCCTACTCTGCAAGATGACCTGAAGCTCGGGTTAGGCACAGTGAAGTGTCAGCTCTATCACACTATTCCTGGCAGTGTCCTGCGGTTCACAGCCCACCCTCCACCCTGAAGGACTCCACTGGTTTATCTTCCAGGAACTGGAAGTCTGGGCAACAGACTTTGTGCTGCCTGCAACAGTATGGCTGGCAGGATTCTTCAACCCCCAGTCCTTCCTCACGGCCATCATGCAGTCCACAGCCAGGAAAAAGCAGTGGCCACTGGATAAGATGTGTCTGGCAACCGATGTGACCAAGAAAACCCGGGAGGACATAACATTTCCACCTAGAGAAGGCTCCTATGTGCACGGGCTGTTCATGGAAGGTAAAAACGGCACCTTTGAGATGTTTCAGACATGGATCAGACCAAGCTGAACCCTTCTCCCTCCTGTAGCAGAGCAGGTGTTGGCACTTGCCGGCCGATCTGCCCTGCCTGGCTCTGGGAGTAGGTCGGAGTGCGGAGCCCTGGCTCCAGGCTCAGACGCCAGCTGAGGGCAGCACTGCCCGGATCACACAGCCTTTACAAAGCAGAAACTCGTGTTTTGGCAATTCAGGCTGCAGCTCGTGAGCCCCAGGGCTGGGGTGGTTGGAGCCACAGGGCTCTAATGATTAAATATGTCACATTTGATTATGAGTAAGACAAATTGGAAAACTCAAATCTATAATAATTACTGCTGAAACGAGGAGGAAGGAGGCAGTTCAGCAGAGGAGCTGAGGGGTCCACTTGGACAAGAGCACAGGAGCACACAGGTCAGTGTGTGGTAGATCCCACCACAGCCAGTTCACCTAGAGCTCTGCAATTCCCCACGCAAATCTGTGCTGAAGGGAGGGATGGGGACAGAATTTATTCAGACATCCCACACACAGTAAGGCAAATGCAGTCCTGGGTCACAGTGAGTTGAGGACACATCAGCCATAACCACTACTGAGCCACTCTACCCAACCTTCACCCTCCAGCTCCCACCCATCAGTAGTTCTGAACAAAGCCCTTCCAGTGAGAACCCCGGGGCAGCTGTGAGGGTCACCCAACACCACTGTCACGTTGCAGGTGCGCGCTGGGATGTCGCCTCAGGGTCCATTGCCGACGCGCTGCTGAAGGAGCTGACGCCCACGATGCCGGTCATCTTGCTCAGAGCCATCCCTGTGGACCGCGTGGACACCACCAACATCTATGAATGTCCCGTCTATAAGACACGGATGCGAGGGCCCACCTACGTCTGGACCTTCAACCTGAAAACAAAAGAAAAAGCCGCCAAGTGGGTCCTGGCTGGTGTGGCTCTGCTCCTAGAGGCCTGAATTTTAATGACAACGGAAAGCAGCAAATGCTTTTACTTGTAAAAGTTGTGTAATTCAGAACCATTTTAGCAAAGTATCAATAAAACCAGTCCTGGCAGCGCTGCCGCGTGGACCCAGCTCTTGCAGCACACGGGGTTCTCAGGGCGGATACTGGTTTTCCACTGGTGGTTTCTGATGCGGCGCTGGTGGGGAGCCAGACCACCGTGGGAAGCCAAACGGAACAACTGCACACAAGTGGCCGACTCCTTTCCCTCTCCTGGCTCTCTGTCTTCCCACAGCTCTTTGTGTGATGGCTCAGTGCAAACTGAGCAGAAAATCCTCATGCTCCTGGCACAGAGCACGTGTCTGGCTGGAGCCGGCAGGAGAAGAAAGGTGCAGATTTAGCCCAGTTCATCCGCATTCCAGCTCCACAGCCCAGAGAAGGTCCAGCTGAAAACAGGTCACTCTCTGAGGTACATTATCTCTATTTTTAGGGTATAGAACCTGCTCTGTCCTTTCTTTACAACAAATCATTTGTATCAGCAGTAACACACATTAGGGCCAAGGCCTGTACCTTTAGCATAAATCAATTCACAAAAATCTCACCCTGTGAAATATTTCAACAATTAGTACTAAAATACAGTTGCCTAAAGCTTCCCTCATGGTCAGAGAAGCCCAAAGGGCAGGCACGGAGAGCTGCTCATTTCTTTGTAGAGCAGCAGCATTTATCATCAGTTACCACCGAGCTTCACACCATCAGCCTTTCTTAGGTGCCAGAAATTCTGTTTGTGGCACTATCAGAGCAGAGCCCCCTGCTCATACCCCACCAGTGACAGAGAGCAGCCCTAGCCTGCACTTTCACATGTTTTTACCTGGCTTTCAACCACTTTCTTTTCAGGATGATAAGGTTCGAGCCTCCCATTTTCAGTAAGTAACATCCTAAACCCACATCAGCACCAAAAGTCTTCTCCTGCCCCTCCACAACTCATGAAAGACACTTGTAACACATCTGAACATAAAGGAGTCAGGCACACTCCGCCGAGGGGGAGGCCACAGTTAGGTAAATGAAAGGGATGTGGGAACACACAGCATCCTGGGTATACACACCAGTGCCAACTGCATAGGAGCAGTCCAAAAGCCATGTCCTGAAGCTCAGAAAGGCTCGAATCATGGGGCAGTCGAACAGCCAGGAAACCCAGCATACCACAAAGCAGAAAAGCAAAACCAACTGCTCTTGTTAACCAAAACCTACAGGGGCAAAGCAAAGCTCTGACAAAACATTTTAGGTATTACAGCAACGTTTTCTACTGGCTGGTCAAGATAAAACAAACACAGTCCTTCTCCACAAAACTCTGAAAGGCACATTTCAGAAATGGGAGTTTTATTTCCATGCATGGAAAATACCCCTGTATGGGTCATGGGAAATAACCCTGTATGGGTTCTTTGTCAGTGACCCTTCCAGAAGTTTTAATAGATGAAACTCAGTCTGGACCTGAGCACATCCCAGTCCATGGCAGTCAGTATCTCAGAGGAAATGAGAGAAGCATGGTTTTCTCCACGTCATCTGTGTGTCCACTGTCTTCCATGTGACAGAGCACTACAGCTATTCACTGCAGTCAGTGCAATATAAATTCCTCATAATGGCAGCAAACTCACCCAAAGCAGCAGCTTCTCTTTTTTCAAAAGAAATTCTTGATCAGAGGTGTCACCAGCTTCACCCACAGCTTCACATAACGACTTGGCTGCTCAAACGTTGATGTTGAGACCACACCTGAGCAGAGGTAAAGCTGCTCCTGCTCCTAAACAGGGAAAGAAACATCATTGCAGTAAATCCCAAGTGTTAAATTATATAACAGTCTTTAAGAGAAGTGAATTCTCATATAGAGCTGGCCAGGGATCCTGCCAAAAGGCTGCATCATTTCTCCTCAAGAATTAGCAATTTAAACTCTACAGAAAGCAAGGGCAGAGGGTTTTGCCTTTTTGTGCCTCACAGTCGCAAGAGCTGAGCTTCAGTTTCAGAAAACTCCTCAATCCCTGGCTGTAATTGCCAGAAAAGGAAACCTCACCCAAACCTCCCGGGACCAGCTTACGCGGCTCTTTCTAGACACAGCTCAGGCGCCGTGTTTTCAGATGAATGTGCAGTCGTGATCTCAGCTAAATTACCAGAAACACTCGGGCCCCCGCAGTGTGTACCCAACTGCTGAGGGAGGAAATGAACCACCCTGCTGATAACACATGCCCACAGCACGTGAGAGCAGCACTTTGATCACAGGTAAGCAGGTTTGTTAGCACAGCCAGTCAGGTTTCAGGATCTGCAGGCAAACAAGGAGCAGAACAGGTCCTGGAAGTCTGTTCATCGTCTTTTTCCATTAGTGAAGTTGTCACAGACAGCAAAAAATACTCTGCACTACTTAAATTCAGGGTGGAACAGGTAAGCAGGAACAAGCACTGGAAAGTAATACCAAAAAGATGAATCAAAACCAGAAGGAAGTGCTAATTCACCCTAATTTTAGAGCCCTCAAATGCTCCAAGAGCTATAGTCAGCCCTGCTGTGCAGATTCTTCTCCACGGCCACACAATACAGTGAGGACTGAACACTGGAGGCAAGGCCAGTTCCCTGAATCAAGCTCAGTCCATTCAGAGGAGCATCCAGACACCTAGACCACTCACATTTCTTCCCAAATCTCAGCACACATTTTTAAAATGGAACTAAACGTTACACAGACAAAGTGATTTCATGGCAGCATCCCAGGAATGGATTAAGCCTTCTAAAAAAGACCACAGAAAGTAAACACCCAGCCCATCTCAGAATCAGCTTCCAGCAATCAGGAATGGTTTAAAGCCCTTTGAATGAGATCACTGCAGTCCTCTGTGAGAAAATTCCTTTGTGTCACATTTCCATTGATTCTCCCCTTCCATTAGAAACAAGCAGAGGCAAGATATGAATTGAAATATTCAAGCAACTCTTCCAGTAATAGAATTGTTTTTGATTAGATACACTCTGACTCATCCCAGGGAAGAGCCCTGATGCAAGAGGGCAATTCCCATTGATCTTGCAGACAACTCTGCCAGGACCTGCCTCACAGAGTACATTTCTGAGGTCCCCAAGTCACACAGAGGCACCAAAGCGATCTGCTTCGTTGCAGAGCACTACAGGAGAAATGACTTGGGACAGTCAGTTCTAGAAGAAGATTCAGAGTCAAGACAGTTAGAGAACCAGGCAGGATTTGGAGGAGGAGGAGAACTGCTGAGCACTCCAAGCTGCCTAATTAGATCAAAAACTGCACAGAAAAATCCTGGGACACTGAACATCAAACCACTGAAAAATTATTGTGTCAATATTATAGAGTGTCATATTATTATTCAAGATATGAATTATGTCATAGAATTTCATAGACAACTCAACCAGCTCAGAAATCCTCTTCTAGCCCAAGCTCAGCCATTCCAAAGGCCTGGCCTCATTACCTCAGAGCACAGCACAGCCTTGGCAATGCCCAAATGTTAGGATTAAGGCCCAGAAGGCGCAGTGTGGTCTGTGAGCAGAGGAGCCAGCAGACTCTCTGAACGCTCTCTGCACATCCAGCCCCGAGCACTCCCGGTATCCGAGGTCACTGGGGACACACGTTCCTTCCTGTTATGGCCTCATTTCCCAGCACTGGGCACTCACAGCAGGCAGCTCATCAATACTCACTTCACTGACAGCTCCTCAGGACTCCTCACGCTCCAGCAGCTTTTGAGTTATTATAGCTGGATGTTTTTATTGCCACTGCGTCATCAGCATTCCCTGTGTGACCCAGAAGCACAACATCCCCGTTGCCTCCCCAGAATCCACTGCTTACCTGATGGAGCTGCTGCTGCAAGGCTTTATTTTCTGTCACTATCGCAACTTGGGCTTCCAAGTCACGATGAACTGATCGATACCCAAAATTCGGAGAGCCGATTAGGGTCAGGCAGGGCAGGTCACTCCCTGCCAGGTACAGCCAGAGGCCTGTGGGAAAACAAGAGGAGAGGCAGCGTGGCAGCCTGAGGGGATGGCCAAGGTGGGCTCACACTGTCCCTTCACTCAGAGGGAATTTAACCCATTCAACATGGATTACAGATTCTGTACAGCACCCCAAGAGCAGCAGGCAGCCCAGCAGAGCCCACAGGGCTGTGACACTGCATGTGACTCATGGGGTGCCAAGGCATGGCCCAAACCCTGCATTTCAGCATGTCCTGACCAGGGGTGCAGCACCCTCAGAGAACCCCAAGGACACATTGCCCCAGAACAACTCAGGACAAGTCCCTGTCACTGTGTTAGAGGCTGTTTTGCACCATGGTAAATCTCAGAAACACTGAAAGAAGACGAACAGCTTTTCAGTGAAGAAACCAGCCCCAGAGCCCCAGGCAGACAGACCACGTTTGTCCAACCTGTCCCAGAGACCAACCACCTTCCTGGGACTGTGAAGAGGCACCTCCCTGCTCTGACAGGTGAATTCACATGAAATAGAGGCTCAGAAGAGAAGAGCAAATTATTTCACCCCCTCACTTCCTGGGGAGCCACTGGGGATGAGATCAGACTTTTGCCAGGGCACCTGGTCCCTGTAGCCACTCACCACCACAGCTCCCACAGCTCTGCCTGCACAGAGAGCAGCTGGGACACAGCCCAGGATGGATTTTGAAGGCAAAGATGGAAACAATACATTATTCTGAAACACACCACTGCAGCAGGGCAGGAAGGAACAGCCACGGGAGAGCCGAGACTGCTGCCAAGAAGAGGCTGCCTGGCCACTCTGTGCACAAATGGAGCCGGGAAGCATTTGCTCTCCTCAGCACAGCCCTGGGTGGGTCCCTAGTAGAGGCTTATCCCCACGGCCAGTCACAAACTGCAACAAAGAATCCGTAGCATAAAAACCACCTCAGACTTAAAATAGCAGCAAGTTTCCTAACTCAGCCCCAGAGCAGTTCCAAGAATGCCTTGAGTAAGATGCTGCCGATTCACTGCCAGTTCCTGTAACCTCCTCCCCGCCCCCACAGCACACACTCACGGAGCTGGCACTGCCCTAAGGCCGCAGCACCTCCAGCCCCCGCGGGCTCACCCCACCACAGAGGGACCAGAGAGCCCATCGTGGGCTCCGGGAGCCACAGAGAAACACCCGTGTGGCGCAGAGATTTGGCATGTTCTGTCACCAAATAGGACCCTGCCAGGAGCTGTTCGGTGCCTGACCAGCTGCTAGCTGGACCTCTGCTCAGGCAGTAGCCACAAGGAACAGGTTCCTCACCTTCCCAAGTGTCCTGTGGCACTGTTTTTATGGCCACCTGGCAGGATCTGCTCAAACAGTGACTCACCTTTCCAGAAAGGGGAAGTGCAGTTTCCCAGCACCAGTCAATAGCAGTAACAGGGTTTATCTCTCAGCACAGAGCCACCTGTCCAGCACCCTGCCACCAGCACTTGGCTGGAAGAGACCCTGAACCCAAGGGACATACTCATGTCACTCACACCACCACACCTGGGAACACAGCAGAGCACAGGTAGGCTTCAGGGTGTCACACCAGGACAGCTGCTGGCAGTCCTGCTCACACGTGCACCATGGGTGTGCAGCACTCTGCTACACCTGCACTGCACTGCTACACCTGCACAGCACCAAACACACCCAGGACAGTCATCCCTGAGAACAGACATCCCTGGGGACGCACCAGCTGACACTGTGTGTGCAAATATAAATGCTTTAAGGGGAGCAAGAGGGGTCTGCAGCACAGCTACAGTGTTTAAGGTATGTCAGCAGGATCCTGTGGGAGTCTAAAGCGTGCCTCGTGTCTCAGCCCACAGAGAAAGCAGCAATGGGTACTATTGGCTGCTGGGGATCTCATGTCCTCGGCCAGAAGCCAGGTTCCATGTGCTCCATATACACCTGTTCTTCGTATCTCCAAGGTTTCTCCCTTCCTTCTTTCATCCTTGTCCCCTCTGCCACACACGATGTGACTCCTGCAGAAGGAAACCCAGTGAATAAAGCACGTGCCAAGTGCAGAGCATGCCAGAGAAGGAGCTAAATGCTGATCCTTCCAGCACTCTGAAGAGGAATGAAAACACCGAGCAAATGTCTCCAACTGTCCCCCTGCCAGGCACTGGAGCCGCTGAACTCCAAGCCCTGTGTCCCTCTCCCAGTGAACCCCACACAGCAGAGAGAGCCCATAGCACTATCCCAGGAGGGACAGCTGGCCCAAACAGGACCAATGGCCACGCGCACTTTGGTAGCTGAGAAAAGCAGCCCACGCCTCCAAGTTCAGTCCATGCCAAATCACATCCCACTGGCAGTCAGCCATGCCCAGCAAACACAGGACCTGCAAACCAGAGGTCGCTCGAACCTGGAGGACATGGGACACCCTGGGACACCCCAGGCGGGCAGGCACCTCCCCTGGGCTGCCCTGCCTGAGATAAGGGTTTCCTTGTGCTGAGTTCCCGACAGCACTGAGGAGGAGCACGACACACGGAGATCTGTTTGTGGTTTCAACACAGAGGCAGCCAGTAACACCTGTGGATTTTCAAGTCAAGAGAAGGCCGTCTCAGCAGCTTTCCCTCCCCACCACCTCTGAGCCTTCCTCTGAGTATCCATGTGGGAAGCAGTGAGATGGAGGCATTCTCACAACCATTAAGAGCTGCTCTCCAAAAGAAGAACCTCTCCAGTGACAGCCAATCACAGCCAGAACGCTCTTATCCCAACTCAAATGCTCCAGTTCACAGCCAAACTTTCCAATAGAGCAATGTGTTGAGCCTGTGAGAGCTGGGCACACTGTATCCAGCAGGAATGTGGCGTTTCCTATCGAAGACCCCGAGGACAGCGTTTCATTAACTTACTGCACCTGTTAGTCTATGTTCCTTCCTCAGCCCCTTCCTCTCTGGCTGCCCTGACTCTCAGATGCACACTCCGCTGTTCCTCACACACCACATCCCCTGTGTGCCACGCACAGGAGCTGCAACGAATCCCCCAGACCTGCTGCCAAGGGAACACGGCAGCCAGGGCTGCTGGGGTGGCCCAGGAGCAGCTCCCCTCCTGCCTCTGTCCCTGACCCTGCTCCAGGGTCCCCAGCAGAGCCTGAGCTCCTGACTGCTGAAACCAGACCAAGGGACATGAGAAACTGCACCACAGCCCTGACTGCATCATAAACACATCCAAATGCTTCCTTTTCTTTGCACCACGTTTCTCATCCAGGCAGTGCCTCAGTGCCACCACAGGGACAGCTCTTGCATCATCCCTAGGACTGTATCAAATCAGAAATCCAGAGGGCAAGGTATGACTGCGCAGTTGTCCCCCAAGCAATCCAAACCCTCCAGGTTTATGCAAGCAAGTTGTTCGGACCTTGGAGGAGTGTTATGAAGGTTAAGCCCAGACTGGCATCCAGCCAGCCCCTTGCTCCTTGTGCAATTCAAACACGCAGCTCTCACACACCTCTGAGTAAGTCCCCTTAGGATAAGGACATCTTACCTTTGGCATGGAACGTCCACCCGGCACGGGAGTACTCCTGCAGCTGCACCCGCTCCTGCTGCTGCAGGTAGCAGACCTCGCTGTAAAACTGCTGTTCAATGTAAACGTAGGCAGCAGGAATGGCACCTGCCACCCCCTTGGCACCAAAAAACCCATTGACCTCTGGCGAGGCCAGGAGGATCCGGTACTCGGCCCTCGTGCCCAGGATGAGGTCCATGTAGGCCTGAGTCAGGTTGAAGTAGCCAGTGGTGAGGTATATCCTGGCATCCCGCTCAGCCTCGGTCAGCAGTGTCTCTGTGACCATCTCATCTATTTGAATACCAAAAGGTTTCATTTGGATTAAGGGATAGATCCAGGTGTCAGGTTCTGGTTGCAGACCCCCAGATGCTTGAGAGCCTTGATGGGATAACAGGGAGCTGCCTGGATGGCTGCTGTGGAAAGTCTTTGCATGAAGGAGCTCTTGCCGTGTCCGGGCAGAGTTGATGACCTCCATGACCCTCCGGTTAGCAATCTCACAGTAAGCCACCTTGTCTCCTGTAGGAAAACCCCAAGAGATCGTGTCTGAGACCTACAGGCACAGAGCTACATGTCACCAATTACATACCAGGAAAAGTACTGACAGGACACCTATACGGGAACAAACAGGAGCCAACACAGAGCAGACATGACTCTCTGTCCTGAGGCCCAAACCAGCTGTTTCAAGGTTGGCAGAGCTACGTCTCAGAAGAGAAATATTCAGCAACTGGCAGCAGTCTGAAAAATCCTCTGAGAAAGGGAAGGATCAGGACAAGGCTAAACTGGCAACAAAGAATGAGCTGGAACACACAAAGAAACCCCCGCCCCCAGACTAAGCTTACATCACCCAGCAGTGCAAGGCCAGGACAAAACCTGATGATGCAATCAGCCTGGCACATCGCTGCCCTTCTCTGCCCACTTCTACACTTGTTCCCGGTCTTCCTGATCCAATTCCCACTTGATTCCAGGAACAAACTCTACTACAAACCATTAACTGCCAACAATAGCACCACATTCATGAACCACTCAGAACATGCACACCCAGAACACCCAAAACTGCAGCCACTAATATCAGAAAAACCTCTCAAGGAATTGAAGTTCTTGTTCAAGGCCAAAAGCAGCACATTTATGAGGAAGCACTGAGACAGAGTTACTTCCAGCCTCTGCATGCCCTCCCAGCTTAGCCTGTGACGGCCACTGTTCTGGGAAAACTCTGACAGATCCAGTCTTGAAACTTGAGAAATCCTGATTTTAATACTGCATGGCACAAAACGGGAAACCCCACAATCTGAACAAAGGTCAGGTACCCAGAAATTCCCAAGTGGATGGAGTTCAAGTCATCCTTAAACCTCAGCTGTCACTCCCTTCCTCTGGATATCATCACTCAACCAGGTAAGACAGCTCTCTCCTACCTTGGTATGGGTGTACCATCCCCTCCATCATCTGGACTGTATCATCCCTCTGTAACTGCAGGGACACGTCTCCAATCGCATCCACAAGCTCCGTGAAGAAGTCTGCGATCTCTGGAGAGTCCTGAAGCAGGACATAGCGGTCCTGCCGATTGGTGAAGTACAGATCACTCAGGTTTGCGCTGGAGAGAAAGGGAAGAGCTGAGTTCAGAGTATGGGCACAGGATCCTCAAACCTCCAGCCCAGGCTACAGGCCTCACTTTGCAATAACTGCACTAAAGCACAAATGGTCATTTCCTCTGGAATCTCAAGAGATCTTTCTTTTTTCCCTTTGAGAAAGACTCTCTTTCATCTGGGAATCCCATACAGAAGAGCTGCAGTTGCTCTCCCATCTCATAAGAGCATTAATAGGATCACGGTGGAAAGCCCAGATGTTCAGACAACTCTGGCAGCACAGACACCCTGCCCAAATCCCAGCAAAAGGAACCTCGCCAGGGCCAGAGGCAGCAGGACTCACCCACTCAGGATCACATTGTCATCAAAGAGATACACTTTGATGTGCTGCAGCCCAATGGTCTCATTGAAACGCTCTGGAATCAAGAGCCGGAGAAGTCCACGCAGGTTTGGGGTGTGGAAGAGGGACACACGGACTTTCTCAGGAAATCGCTGCAGCAACGGGATCAGCATTGTCCGAGAATTCTTCCTGCCTGGGAGAGAAGGGGAGTTTCACACAAGGATCATACAGATGGGACACATCATGGCACAGCTCCGCGTTACAGTTAGTTATAGAGTGAGCACACATCCATCCCATCCCATCCCATCCCATCTGCTGGCCAACAATCGATTTTCCCTTTTCTCTTTGTTTTTTTTTTTCTAAATCACTTTCATTTGCACTACCTCAGTATTGAAACCAACATCCAGAACTGTAAGTTCATGGATGAATGGGCCTTGGAATCACTCACAGAGCAGGTCTGACACCTTTCAAGCTTCTTAATCAAGCCTCACCAGCACTGGTAACACATCTGCAAGAGTCACTGCAGAGGTTCCTGATTTGGTGTGCTGCTTCCAACAATTCCAACAATTCCCACTCTCCTTTCAAAATGAAAATGTTAGTGAGCATGAGGTATAAGGGCAAATGCACTGACAAGTGAACCAAGCAAGAATGCATAAGTTGCACAGAGCAGTTTAGTCCTTCTTGCTCCTACCACCTATTTTTGGAAGAAAAGCTGTTCAGCTTGAAGATTTTCTTGGAATATGCAGCTCTGGAACGCAAAAGGCAAATACTGAAAGGTGCATGATTTAAGCAAGTATGTTCAATTGGCCAAGACAGCCTCTATGAAAAAAGCAGTTCCTCCAACCTAACAGTAAAATCAGGCTCTGACAAAAGCAAAGCACAATTCCTACCCCGAGAGCCCCTGGTGTAGTCCAGGAGAATGGAAACTCTGAGGTCAGGCGAGCTTTTTGCTTGCAGTGATTTCTCCAGCGTTTCTTCTAAGCAATCCACCTGCAGAGAGAGTTCTCTCCTCACTACAAAAGCAAATAAAGGTTTCCAAGAGAAGTGCTCAGCAGCAGGAGGCTGTGGCCAGGACATCTCCCACACCCTGGTGTGAGTCCTTCCTTCTTGTGCCAAACACAGACGGTTCAGCCTTTGCCTCTGCCAGCCTGGCAACTTCAGTCAGCCTAAAACCACAGATCAAAGGGCCTCAGTTTTACGTGCCCACATTCTTCAGGCCTCCCAAGAGCAAGTAATGTTAGCAGAAAAAATCCCAACATCATTCCCAAATCACAGATTTGCATCACTAAAGGTAAACATTGGTAGGAGTTCACTGCAGAGGCTGTTTTATTCTTTAACTACAAGGCTGTTTGTCACATGCAGATTCAAATCCTGTGTGCAAGCCCAGACAAAGCTGGGCACAAATTCTGTCCAGGCTCCATCCACCTTTACCCTGCCAGAGAATTTGCATCCTAACACCAGAACCTGACCAAGGCCAGGCTTCTCCCTAAAGCCCTTGGTAACAATGATTTGTTTCCAGAGGGAAGAACAGAAAAGGCAAAGCTGACCTCGGTCTCAAATGCAGAAAGACAGTCCTGAATCTGTGTTCTGCACCTGGAGTACCAAACACAGCACTCTACACCTATAGCTTGAATCATGTTCAAGAAAATGCCATGGAAAAACAGATTCCTATGACACAGGTTCTGCAAAGCTCCCTGAGCACTATGAACACCAGGCTGGTCCCCTCTGACAGGCCCAGGCTCACTATCCCCTGAGGAAGTGCAGCAGTTCCCTGGCTCTGTACCAGGTCTAAACTAGAAACACCTAGTGCCTCCCTTCCACATCCCTCCCCTGAACTCCCTACCTGCCCTTCCCAAACCCTTCCACACTCACCAGCTCCTGCTCAAGGAGCCCTGTTCCCAGGTACAGTGAGGCCATCACCACCCGCTGCTTGGCTGCTTTGATCTGCACCTGGGAGTAGCAGAAAACAAGTTCAGTTTCACGCTGGGTCCCAAGGAGCCGTCAGCCAAGGCCTGGCAGTGCCCCAGGAGGATCCCTTCAGCCACATCTCCACACTGGCTCCCTGGCCTTGAGGGAGGAAAGGGTGACACAGGGATAGGGATGACACAGGGGGCTCTGCAGAGCCATAGCAGCACCATTGCTGCATCCAAAATTCAAGGAAGAAATCAGTGCTTTTTGGGAAACTGAAGGAACTCATTCCCTGCAGCTAAAACTACTCCATAAAAGAACAGTTACCAGGCAGCAGCTGCAACACTGGGACTATATCAAAACCATTCCCATAACTTGGAGCCCACGTCTTACCTTCAGGAGTTCATAGAATTCTGCAGGGGATGAAAGCACCTTGACGTGTGAGCTGGAGATCCCAAACTCTGGGACCAGATTCCTGATCCACTGGAACCTGTGTGCTCCTTCTGGACAGAGCGAACACGGTGGGGCTGTGATCACTGGAACAGGAGGGGTGAGCAGCGGGGCTAGAAGGAGCCATGATGATCTGTGGAAAGAAAGATGGGGAAATTCTTTATGGTAGAGGCTTTGCTTCCTACAAAGCCTCCAAGAATGTAAAGAAAGAGCCGCAGCCAGGGCCAATATATGGCAGGGATCCACAGTGGCAAGAATGCCTTTCCCTTTCCATAATCCCAGCTGGATCACCAAAGCCAAATGTAGAAACAGAAACACAGGCAAAAGGTGGCAGAACAGATCTGAACATCACCAACTCTTTCCCTAAGCTGGCAGGGAGATGAGGAGAAACAACTCCTTCTTCAGGACAACATGGGAGAGGAAGGAGGCCGGGAGCTGCAGAAACTGAGGGTGTGGGTGCTCAGGTGCCTGGCGGTGCTGCAGTGGTACCACCTGTACCTGTAATCAGCCGCTCCTGAATTACCTCCATTACACATGCATCAGCTTGGCCATGGCCAACACTCCCCTCATGTCCAGCTTCATTCCCAGCTGGGCTGAAGTTGTTCCTGTTTCAGGTAAACACATTTAAAGATCACACTGCTCTAAAGAATAAAATTGCTGCGCCCGTGACACAAAAGATCTGCAGCACACAAGATGCCCCAGTGCAAGCCCCAGCAAAGGCAAGGTAGTCACACCTCAAGAATGACCAACCAAAGGAGCAAGTGCATCACAGCAGTAACATGCCAAGAACATCACAGGGATCCATCCCTCTCCATCAATGCTGCCAGCATTCCACACAGGTACAGAAGAGGATCATGACTTCCCTTGCAAACCTCACAAAACTGTGAGCGAAACAGCAGGAAGCTCATTCTTCAAAATGACACTTCAGAACAAATTTAATTCCCTTGAAATCACTTCAGGAAAAAAACAGCTTGCTGCCAGCATCACAGCTGGCAGCTGGGGGTAACAGGAAGCAAGTGGCAACTTCTTCTCTCCAGAGGTTTTGCGCGTGCAAATTCATCCAGTCATACAATAACCCCCGGCAGGACTCTGTCCACATGACAAAACCACATTTCAACACAATTAGCAGCAGCAGCTCCCATGAGATTCAAGAATCCATAAGCAAGGGACTCAACTGCATTTCCAGACCCGACAGAAACCGTTCCAGTTTGCAAACCCTGCTCACAGGAGTCAGGCTTGTGGGGACAGAACTGGAGTGGCTGGTCTCACCCAAGGAACAGCAGGCAGCCACCATCCTATGGCCCATCCTGATGATTCCACTGCCACCACACAGCACGAAGAAACTTGATTACAACCTTTACCAGAATTTGTTACAAGGAACTTTTGGGGTTTACCACAATTCAGAGCCCAAATGACCACAGATTCCAGGAAGATGATTTCACTCATCTGGTTCATGATACAACCCTGGATCTTCGCAAGATTTCTGAACATCCTTACAAGGAAACCAATTTGCAGTGGTGTTTCCTGTAAAATCCATGAGTTTGTCACTGACTATTCACCGCCACCATAATCTGAGTCAATCTGCGCAGGAATTCCTGGGATGGCGGGTTTCAACAGATCATGTGGACTGGGCTCAGCCTGCGCACCCAGAAGTGACACAGATCACCAGCACAAGCTGTTAAAAACAATGCAAATATCCCCTAAAAAGTGCCAAAAATATCAAAGCAGAACAGAAACACAAGAAATACCATTTTTCCAACACATTCTCATCAGGCTCTACAGAACCTGAATATAGGACCTTTGTTTATGTCACATCTCACAGGCCACAGACAGGGAGCAGATTCTCACTGCTCCATCATCACAAGGCAGCACAGCACATAGAACTACAGGGAGTCACACTGGATCCAGAAATACAGGTTTTCAAAACGCTCTAACCTGGCCCCGTGGGTCATAAACAACATCCTCTGGAATTATTCCCAGTGAGGAAGCAGTGGCAAATTTTATGTATTTTACAATAAAAATCAACAGAGGTGACTATTGTCCTCATTATGCCACTGGCCAATCCAATTAGACTTCCAGAAGCCAGACCAGCAACCAAGCAGACACTTTCCAGAAACATGATTCCCAGAAGCCATCTTCTGGCAAGGACTACTGGAATTGCGAGTCCAACTGCACCTGCCTCCCTGCCTGTGGCCCTGCCGTGGCCTGGGGCAGCTCTGGGGGCTGCAAGCAGCACTGGGCTGTGCTTGGAGCATTTGGGCTCTGATCGGAGCGTTTGGAGGAACATCAACCTGCAGCACCAGCACTATTTTTGTGCTTCTGAAGGTTTGAGCCTTCAGATTAATTCTGTGCAGTTCAATTGATCCCCACTAATTCCATCCTCCAGATTTTATTGTGCCCTACAGAATTTACAGTGTGTCTACACTGTTTGATCTTTTAACCCAATACTGAAATTTACACCTTATTCAGCAGTGAGAGCCTACTGTCTTCTAGAATTATCAAATAAATCTGTATTTTGCTCCAGCCACAGAACCACTGGCACAGCAACCAGCTCCCAAAGCAGCAGCTTCTACCTGCTGGTGACTGACATCAGCTCAGTACCCAAGTACCACCAATCCCTCCAACCATGCACACACAACTGCCAGAAACCACGTAACACTATGAAGAAATCATCAAAATTCCACACTGTGACAAACCAGGTTTCAGAGGAACAGAAAATGGGGCGGGGGGAGCCCTTCCCATCCCTATTCCACATCACTGAGGCAACTGAAAAGAGAAAACGGAACCAAAAGGAACCACCTCAGATCACTTCTGCGTAAAAAGCTGACCCTAAATAGAAATGAGGGATTTTCTGGTGCGAGTTCTATTTCTAAAGACGTGGGTTTGTACAGACACCCACAACGGAGCTGAAACTCTTATTCACTGTCAAACCCCATCTGCAGAGCAAGAGGTGAAGTGAAACTGTGGGACACGGCGTTGTCCTTTCACCCACGTTCACAGGGGGATCTACACTGGTGCTCTTCGAACTCACTGGCCGCTTTCCAGGGCTCAGTCTCATTTATCTGCACTAAAAATACTGATGAGACCAAGAGAGAGCTGTGGAAACAATTTCCTTGGCTTAACCAAGAGCACAGAGCACACCGATGATCCGTCTCCTCCAGCACCGCGGTGACACCGCCGGGCAGAGCGACCCCTGCCCCTCAGCCCTCTCCGTCTGGCACAGCTCCGGCACAGCCGGCACCGACACTTCTTCTCGGCCCCTCTCCGCGGCAGCGTCCCGCGCTCCCCGAGCCCTGCCCGCGCGGGCTGTGCTGCGCCCGTGACAGCCGAGGGGAGCCTGGCCCTGGCCAGCGCCCGAACGACAAGAAAACGGGAAATGACAGGGAAATAAAGCTCAGCTGTTGCCCTAAGGGCGATCGGTCAGTGGGGCGGGCTAAAGGGGGCTGCGGAGCAGAGCCGGACCCGACTCCGGGCAGGTGGAGCCGGGCCGCCCCTTTCCCCACCCGCAGAGCTTCCAAGGGGCTCGACCGGACCAAAAGAGGGGAAGCGGCGAGCGGGGGAACCCCGGTAACGCGACACCTCCCGGCCCCGGGGGCAGCCGCGGAGCCGGCGGGGCCCGGCCGGTCCTTACCTGCCGGCGCGGCGGTCGCGGCCG
>VZRE01013335.1:273462-284723 GCA_013396775.1 Cephalopterus ornatus
AGGGTCTGGCGGGGCGCCGGGGGGCCGGGCCGGGCCGGGCGGGGCGCGGGCGGCGCCGCCGCGTTACAAGAAGCCGCGCAGTTCCAGGAACCCGAGGGCGGGCGCTGCGCCCGCTATAAGAGGCCGCCCCGGGCCGCCCTAGCAGCTCTGCCGCCGCGCACCGGCTCCGCTCCGCCGCCGGGACCGGCTCCCGCGCCCCAGGTACGGCCTCGGGAGGGACGGGACGGGACAGGGGCCTGGAGAGGGAGGGGGGACAGCTCGGCACCGAGGATGCTGGTACCTCCGGGGAGGCGATCGCTGGGGACCGGGGATGCCGGTTCTGCTCAGGGCAAGGGATTAGCGGGGGATGCTAGCGCTCCGGCGGGGCGACAGCCGGGGCCAGGGGTGTCTGTGCTGCTGGGAACGGGCAGCCGGGGACCGGAGTTGCCGCTGCTGCCCAGAGAAGGGGATCACCGGGGATGCTGGTGCCACAGAAGGGGATCACCGGGAATACTGGTGCCCCAGCAAGGCGATAGCTGGTGGCCGGAGGTAGCGATGTTCCCCCGGGAGTGAAAGCAGAGGACCGGCAGAAGCGGTGCCCCCGGCTAGGAGACAGCCGGAGACGGGAGCTGCCGGTGCCCTCGGGAAGCGAGAGCCGGGGACGGGAGCTGCCGGTGCCTCCGGGAAGGGAGAGACGGGGACCGGGGATGCCGGTGCCATGGGAAGGAAGAATCGGAGATGCCTGGGGACAACAGCCCGGGACCAGGGGTGCAGATGTTCCCGAGAAGGGAGAGTCGGGGACCGGGGTGCCTTGGCTCACCGCTGTCTCTGCCGCAGGTGATGGTGTAGCAGCGGCTGCTGCTGGCAGCAGCACCCCGAGCACGCGAAGCTGGCTCCCTGCGCCATGGTCACCCACAGCAAGTTCCCCGCTGCCGGGATGAGCCACCCCCTTGACACCAGCCTGCGCCTCAAGACGTTCAGCTCCAAGAGCGAGTACCAGCTGGTGGTGAACACCGTGCGCAAGCTGCAGGAGAGTGGCTTCTACTGGAGCACAGTGACCGGCGGCGAGGCCAACCTACTGCTGAGCACCGAGCCAGCCGGCACCTTCCTCATCAGGGACAGCTCAGACCAGCGGCACTTCTTCACGCTCAGCGTCAAGACGGAGTCAGGCACCAAGAACCTGCGCATCCAGTGTGAGGGCGGCAGCTTCTCCCTGCAGAGTGACCCCCACAGCAGCCAGCCCGTGCCCCGCTTTGACTGCGTGCTCAAGCTGGTCCATCACTACATGCCACCTGCACCCTGTGCCGTCCCCGAGCAGCCTGGGGGGGCCCTACACCCCAAGCGCACCTACTACATCTACTCAGGTGGTGAGAAGATCCCCCTGGTGCTGAGCCGCCCACTCTCCTCTAGCGTATCCACCCTGCAGCACCTCTGCCGCAAGACCGTCAACGGGCATCTGGACTCCTATGAAAAGATGACTCAGCTGCCAGCCCCCATCAAGGAGTTCCTGGACCAGTATGATGCCCCCCTCTAAGGGGCCGGCAGAGCAAGGTCACACGCTACAAGCACAAGAGCAAGGGACAGGCAAAATGCCCCACCGGCGTGGGAGCTCACAGGGCATGCTGAGCCTTTCCCTCTGGGAAGGAGAAGAGAGGGACTGGGGAAAGCCACCGTGGGCCCAGGGCTGTGGCCAGCACAGCTGGGCACCTTTGGTGCTGGGGGGACCCCCTGAGGAAGCATGACACTTCCTCTCCACAGGAAAGGGGGATGGCTCCAGCCAGACTGTGGATGTTACAGTGAGCCCATTGGCAAAGCTCCTGTGGGCTCAGGCAGCCAGGATATGGCTCCCATGACACAGAGGAATGTGCACCTCAGCAACCCCATCCTGGGGGTGTCCTGGTGAGAGCCCCTTCTGCCCCCAGGAACTGAAAGCACTGGAGCCCAGGAGTGCCTGATTGCTTTTCCTCGGTTTTAAGGGGAAGGTGTTTTTTGCCCATACTGTACTTTACCTCTTACTGCCTCCTTGTGGGTGGAAGCTCTTTTCACACTAGGCCCCAGACTTGGAGGTTGCTGCCTTTGTTCCCTCGTTGCCATTTTCCAGGGGACTAAGCCTTAATATTCTCCCTGCCCCGCTATCTGGGTTACTGCACATCATTTGGTGATGCTGTGTGATGAAGGTCCTGCTGATGTGCTGTGAAGCCAGAGGGGAAGTGGCACGTCCCAACGCTGCTGAGTCCCACACAACTGTGTCTGCAAGAAGCACCCTGGGGACTCTGGGCCCTTACTACCTGGAGTTGCACCCACGTTTGCCCAGCCGCTCCCACAGACCCCGGCCACGCTGCTCCATGGGGCACTGATTCCTGCAAGAACGTGGTGGGAGGATCCCCTGGAGCATATCATCTCCTGAGTGCTTTTCTGCATCCACCTAGAGAAGTGGTTGGGTTTTTCTGGCTTTTTTTTTTTTTTTTAATTTTTATTATTTTTTTTAACCAAAGGGATGTTTACAGGCCAACGTGAATCACTGTCTTTTATAAAGATTCCATCTTCACCTCCAGCCTTGAGGGCTGAGCAAAACCATGCTTGAAAATTCAACCAAAACCAAACTCAGATGAAACTTTGCACATATTTATATTTATATTCAGAAAGGAAATGTTTCCATAATTTATAATAAAGAGCACTATTTTTTAATGAAAAACCTCAGATCTGTTTTGATTTCTCCCTTGCGCCCCCGGGGCTACTCGGCCCCGGCACAATGCCGGGATGTGTTTACACCACGTAAGCGCCGTTTCCTGGAGCCGCTGTCCGTGCTGGGTGATCCCGCCGCAGTGACTCAGACCCTCTGTCTGCGTAAGCGCTGCCCCAGCACTCAGGTATGTCTGAGCCCGGCCGCGGGGACGGGATCCACTCGCGGCTCGCGCATGTGGTGTAACCACAAACAGTCCCTTGATGGCGGGACACAGCCGATGGCCCTGGGTGCGGAGGAGACGAGCTGGTGTCACAGCCCCTGTGCAGTACTCGAGTCGTGCCGAGAGAGTCCTGCCTGCCCCCAGCCCCGTTTTGGCACATGCCGGGGTGAGGAGCTCCGGGAACAGGGCATGGAGAGGTGCGGTAAGGAAGGGTAAGTGGTGCTTCCACTGGGAGCATGGCAGGCTCAGGATAGGGGGTGTTGAGGTCCTGCTCACCCCCACAGCACAACTCTATCCTGTGCAGACCCCTAGCCCTGAGCCAGGCACAGATGCCCAAGGAAGGGCGTGGGAGGAAAAGGAGGAGGAGGGAGAGGATGCCCACAGGGATCTCCTGGCCCCCAGGAGTGCCTGGCCTCTACTTCTTGAGGGTATGAATGGAGCAAGGGAATAAACCTGCAGCTCCATTTCAGTGGTGTGCGGCGCAGTGCCCGGCTGGAGAGATGCATCCATGGATGTGGGTGATCCTCTGGGAGGGGCTCAGCCTGCCACAACCTTCCCAGAGCCCCCGGCTGTGAGGAGCAGGCTGTGCCCAAGTGCCTTGCGTTTCTCGGCCCCTCCGGCACCCGTGGCCCTGCACTGTGGGCGTCTGGCATTGTGCACCATGCTCCCCCTCTGCAGAACCCTAGCTGCTGGGAAACAGCTTTCCTTAGGGATCACCCCAGAACAGAGGGATGGTGAGTGTGCTGGCTCAGGCTGTGGGCATGGCACGGTCCCAGTGACTATTTTGGTGCTGCTCTGCAGGGCCATGGCACACAGGCTGCCAGGAAGCACCCGTGGCCTGCCTGGGCACCCGCTGCAGCTATGCAAGGAATGTCCACGCGCATGGGTGGCTGCCCGCCAGGCCCTGCTGAGGCACATCCCCAATGTCAGGGCTCTCAGCAACACTGGTGACTCCCAACCCCATGCCAGGGATGGGATGGGAGCAGCGCTGTGGGCACAGCAGCCCCCAGCCAGCAGGAGCATTGCCCTGCAGAGCATCACTGCTCCTGGGCAGGACAAGGCGCAGAAGGGGAGGAGGAACCAGGGCCCTGGGAGGTTATGAGCACCCTCAGCCCCCCTAGCAAGGGCCTCACAGCACCCCATCGTGGCGTAGAGTTGGAAGCTGACCCCAGAGAGGGCGGCCAGGCTGCCCACAGTAGCCCTGCCCAAGACCCCCAGCCAGACCCCAGCCTTCCCATCCCTGTGGGAATAGCCCTGGCTTCTCCACTTCCCAGAAGGGCCCTGGCACCACCATCCGAGGGCCGCTTCTCTCACAGTGCTGCAACCACGGCCGAGTCAAGAGTCCGGGAAGCTCCACCAGCCCCACAGGTTTCTTGGAATAAAGCCAAGCTCACGGTAGCAGTGACATGGCAGCTGTCGGGCAAATCCCTGCCCAAGGTTTCACAAACGTCTCGCCTGCTCCAGAGCAGCCAAGTGGACTTGGCCCCACATTTCGTAAGCAGCCGATCAAGTGTGTCCCACAGCCAGTTCCCCTCTGCCCCGCAGCAGGGCCAGGACAGCTGAGCTCACCCCTGGGAGGGCTCCTGGATGGGGAAAGTGTTCTCGGGGTGATCACACCCTGTCATTGTCTGACAGTGCCAGGAGCCAGATGGGAATTGGGCAGGGCTCCAGGAGCAGGGCTGGGATATCGGGGTCCTGTAGATCCCCACACCCTGAGTCTCTTTTACAGCTGCAGAACTCAGTGCATCTGTAAGTGCAGCCTGTCCCTAGTGCCATCACCTCCTCCACACTGTGATGGTGGCTGGGCAGAGCAGGGTGAGAGCACCAGGCCCAACAAGAGCCCAACAAGGTGCTGGGAAACAGGAGAGTGGTCAGGAAGGGACAGGCAGCTGCCCCACAACCTCTGGAACCCCCCATCCTGCCTCAGCCTGGCCTCCCCATGGGGTGCTGGGAAGCCACGGATGCTTCCCATCACACTACTGGCTCATTACTGGCACAAGAAGGAAGTGTATGCTGGGATTGCCAACCTGAACCCTACGGGGTCAGGGTTGCAGGAAACCTGCTCTGGTGTGTACCAGCCTCTGCAGATCCAAAACAGGAAACCACCATAGCCAGCGGTTGCTGCGGGCAGCTGGTCCCAGCATGGCAGGCAGCGCAGCAGTGGAGGGCTCAGCCGACACCGTGGCTTTCTTGCCAGTACCCCAGCCATGAGGCAAAACGCAGCCAGGCACAGGGAAGCAGGACAGACCCACGAGGACTCCCCAGCCCTGCACTGGGACCCCGAGGAAGGCAGCAGTGGGCAGCAACACTAGTGCGCGCTAGGGCAGCAGAGCCAGGCAGGGAGCTCACCACAAACACCTCGACCTCGCAGCACTCCCCTCACGCACTTCCTCCTGCTCAGCTCCGCAGCACCAGGACATTCCCACATCTACTGCCACGTTTCCCAGTAGGATGCAGGAAAGGGCTGTGCAGCAGCTGGGGACTTACTGTAAATGGCACCACCTGCTCCTTACATGGCAATTCCTCCACAGGCCAGGGCCACAGGGATGATTGGGAACAGGGACTGGGACATCTGCTCCTGTCTTGCTGCTGGGAAGCACAAGCATGGGCTCTATAGCACGGCCCTGCCCCCCCACTGGTGGCCCCAGCTGTGGGCTTGGGACAGGTAACAGTTGCTTGGGCTGGAGGAGAAGCAGGGCTGCAGCCTGATGTTCCTGGAGCCCTTCAGTTCCACAACTGGCCCTCCTCTTGGGCCTCTGCCCAGATGTGGTGCTGCTCTAAGTACCTGTGCTGGCAGCAGCTCAGGTGATGGTGACCTGGCCCAGAGCCTTGGTAGCCAGGGGAGTCATGGGGGCTGGCTTGGCCCTGGCTCTTCCAGGGCCAGGCAGACCTGCGAGCAGGTGGGGAGCAGGAGGCAGCAGCAGGACCCCGTGTCCAGGCCTGGGAGTATTTCAGGATGCAGTCGAGCCCAGCAGACTGTGTACATCCCCATGGAAACTGCACTCTGTTGCTGCTTCCCCAGCCAGCCAGGCGGCCAGCTCTAGAGAGCCAGCAGCTGTGGATTCCTCACTCCTTCCGTCAGCAGCTCCGTGAGCTGTGCTGTCCTGAGCCCCCAGCCCCAGGTCTCTGCTGCCCAGCAGGGACTCGGGCCCAGGCCCTTACTGCTCTTGCACCTGCACTCACAGGGAGTGGTGAGATGCCAACCACCGACTGCTGTCACTGCTGAACCCGTGGCATGTCACGGGTGTCCCCATGGGTGCGCTGGCTGCAGGCTGACAGCTGCCTGGGGTGTGCTTGCCCAGCACAGTGCAGAGTCCTCAAATGACCCTAGCAGAACAGCCATGGGCAGGTGCCAAACCCCAGTCCTAGACCATCCCTTGGCCTCACATCAGCCTTGGCCTAAGCCCCGGCACAGGAGCCGGTGATGGCAGTGCCACACATGTGGCTGGGGATGGAGCTCCCAGACGTGGAACCGTGTGTCTGCAGTCCAACCCTGCCTTCCTCACCTGCCACCTCTTCTCCAGTTCACAGTGCTGGGGGACTTGAATGTTCCCACCAGCCTGGTGGGCTCTGCCTGTCCCATGGCTCCAGGGGCTGTCAGCAGAGAACAACTCCAGCCTGCGCCAGTCAAGTGGGAGGCAATGGGCACCCGTAGGGCTGCGTGGGCAAGGATGGGGCATGTGGCTGGTGGAGGGCACAGCCAGAGCAGATGTTCCCTAGAAGGACCCAGGGGCCCTGTCTCAGCCTTTAATGAGTGGGAATGGGAGCACTTTACTGTAATTCTAGCAATTACATTGTTCATCCTTGGCAGCCAACACCAATTGGTGTCCAGCGCCATGGGATCACAATAAGCCACCTGGCAGGGAGGCTTGGCAGCACTCTGTGCCACCAGGCAGCCGGCCAAGGCAGGGCAGGGAAGGGCTGCGGAGCGAGGTGTGAGGTACGGTAAGGGCCCGCCCCAGGAGTTCCCGTCACTGGCATGGCCCTGAAGTGCAGGTGCTGGCTGGGAGGCCCCAGTGCCTGGAGTTGACTGCTGAGCCCACACAGCTGGGGATCCCCAGCCTGTCACGGGGTCCTGGCAGCCACCCATCATTGCAGAGGCTCCAGCAGCCACTGGCCTTGCTGGGCGCTGAGCTGGAGCTGCCAGCAGCGCGATGCTCTGGCCACCCGTGCAGTGAGGGTTCGGGGCAGCAAGGTGCTGGCAGGCCAGAGGGGAGCCCCCACCTACTGGGTGCAGGAGGGGGCAGGGGAAGGGGAGGAGGCTGTACTCAAGTGTCCATCACCCCCAGGGACCTGATGTCCCACCTCGACACCACCACTGGGGCTTCCAGGCAGGCGCTGCCCCTGACTCTTTCCTGCCATCGACACCCGCCCTGGCCCAGCTGCCACATCCCTGGGTGGTCCCACCAGTGCCCGGGGACATCAGGAGCAGGGACAGTTGGCACCCCAGGGACGGAGCAGGAGTCCTGCTGAGTCATCACTTCTCTGTTCTCGTTTTTCCATGGTGCTGTTGTGCGTTTGCTGGAAGCCAGCTCAGAGCCATGACTAATCTGTTCTCAAAACAAGCACAAAGCCCGCGGGGAGGAGGCGGAATCACAGCGCAGGGCTGGGGAAGCAAGCGGCTGGAGCAGCTGGGAATGCCCGGCCACAGAGCAGCCCCACAGGCAGCTCCTCCATGGGGGTTGGGCACAGCAGGGCTGGGCAGGGGCACCCAGGACCCCCAACCTCCCCTCGCTACAGTGAGGCTGGGTGGAGGCAGCACACTGGGACAGGGTGCAGCAGGCAGGGCAGGCAGGCACAGGCCATCAGCATTTGGAGCCCCATGTGCCGTGGCCAGGGTTGGGGCTCCCACCGGGGTCGTTCTGCCCTGCAGGGAAGCCGCCGGTGGGGGAGACCGGGTAGGAAGCACAGGAGTTTGCTCTGGCCGGAATCGGGCATCCATTGATTTGCTGTTATTAAAACCAGAGCTGCTGTCGGGAACTCCGCAGCCTGGCTGCCCTCACGCGCTTCCTGGAAAGGGCTGTCCCGTGTGCCCTCACTGGCAGGGGACGGGCCCCCCGAAGCACCTGGCAGCAGCACTGTCCTGCACCAGGTTCAGATGGCAGCCGGGGGCAAGGAGCCAGGGATTCAGTTCTGCCCTTGGCACCCGTCTCTCTGCTGCCCAGCGGTTCCCACTCACCCACCACCCCGGCCCTCCTCCGCACGGTCATCCCAAAAGTGGGTGACAGGAGGGTGCAGTGGCACCCTGCTGGGCTGAGGAGTGTTTACTGGAGAGGCAAAGTCATCACTTCCAGTGGGAGATGAATCACCCCTGTCAGGAATTCTGCCCGGGGGCTTTTCTGTAAGAGCGTAGAATTTCGACACTGGCCCTGCCCTCCCGGGTCCCCCCTCCTTGCACAACCTCCCGCCGGGGTTCATGTTCCCAGCCCCTGCCTTGCAGCTGCAGCAGCTGCTGAGAGGTGTGGGCACAGGCACCCTGGCACAGAGAGTCCCTGCCCACGGCATGGAGCAGGGCCCTGGGTCTGACAGAGCAGCGACTGGGCCAGGATCAGCCGGGGCTCCCAGCATGGTACAGGTGCCCACTCACAGAGCTGTACACTCCGGTGCTCCCCACAGCTGCCCCAGCCATGAGCAGGTCCCTGGGGGACTGAGGGCTCCCTGGTGCTGCCCATGCTCAGCACCACACTGCTGCTGCTGTGGAGATCGACTGCAGTTCAGAGTCTCCAGCTGCGCTTGCACCCACAGATGGGTGCAGACAGAGGGGAAGTGGCAGGTTCCAGCCACAGCAGGGGCTCTGCCTGAGCAAAGCATCTTCCCTCTCCTCTGACTGGGCACATTCCACCCCTGTTAGGGCTGGCAGTACCCCAGGCCAACAGGAGCAGAGTGGGGAATGCCAGCAGAGTAGAGGTGTGCAGCTGCAGACGGAGCAACAGCTCCTTCCAGACCCTGCTCACTGCCCACACCATTATCCTGGTGCTGTCCTGCTGTGGGGTCATTGTGTGGGGAAACTGCTGACCTGAAGGGACACCTCTGACCTGGAGGCTGCCCCGCCATGGGCCAGGCTACTAGCAGAGAGGCTGAAGCTTTTCCAGCAGCCAGCGGTGACGCCGAGGAGCCCCGCAGCCATGCTGGGGCTGGGGATTCTCTTGATTTCCACACACCGCAGAAACTCCCTTTCCAAGCAAGAGGAGAGGGGTTTCTGAATAAGGGGGAAGCACACTCAGAGCAGGAACTGAAACATCACCTTTGAGACTTGCTGCTCCCCCCAGCCCGGCACAGCACAGACAGGCTGTGCCAGTTCCCAAACAAATTGTCCCACCCATGAGGAGAGCAGAGCCCGGCTGCCCATGGCCCCACGCCGGCAAGGGGAACATACAGCTGTGGAAAACCAGAAATAAGGGCCCTGCTTCCCAGAGCCTCCTTTTCTGTACACAGGACTGCCGGGAGCAGAATGTTCTTGATGGGAACCTGCCCCCTGCCCCATTCCGGACATCCCAGCAAGCCTCCTGGCTGGGCACAGCCTTGGTCCCTGTGGGAAGCAGCAGCCTGGCACTCCACAGGACCTGCAGCCCTGGCAGTGTCCCTGTGCCAGCAGCAGCCAGCACATCTGCCACAGCGGCTTCAGTGTGAAGGGCCCACATGCCAGCCCTGCCACTATGGCATTGCTTCCTAGCAGGGACCAGCTGCAGCATTGACCACCAGCCTCAGCTGCAGCAATCCTTCCTGGGGGCCTGGGTGATTTGCCTGCCCCGCTTCACATGCCTAAGGGTTCCTGGGGACACACGGCCATGGCCACTGCCCCCACTCCAAGGCAGGGCAGGCAAGGGGGCAAAGCCATCCCCATCCCAGTTCTGCCCACCCAACAGCCTCTCCAGGTCTGGGGAAGGGAGGTGGGAATGTGGGAAAGATCAGGGCACAGCAGCACCTTGGCTATGGGAAGCTGCTCTGTTTTTTGCTTTACATTTTCTGCCATTCCTGGAAGCAGACACTCTGACCTGTCTGCTGGGAAGCAGCCACAGCCCTCTTGTCCCCTTTGGCCCCCTCAGCCTCTGCCCCTCTCCACGCTGCCAGGATGTTCCGCTCCCAGAGGATCTCCCATGACCCACAGGCTGCAGTCCCATGCACCGAAGCCAAGCAGCTCCATCCTAGCCCCAAGCATCAGCTGCAGGCTGATTTATAGAAATCCAATGTTTGGGGCTGATGGTGCCTCCTGCCAAACCTCATTAACGGCTGGCCTGGGAGAAGGCAAACAGCTCGTGCAGCAACAAGGAAATCCTTGTTTAAGCATTTCTGGCTGTCCAGGGCCCTTCACCTTATGCCCTGGGGAGGAGGAGGAAGAGGAGGTGAGGAGGAGGAGGAGGAGGTGCAAGCCACAAGCCCCATGCTGCCATCACCCTGGCAGCCACAAGGAAGGAGACACAAGGGGACACAGCAGGGTCTGCACAGGGAGGGAGCCCCCAGGGGCTGGGGGGGATGTGAGTTGGAGGGAAGCAGGAAGATACATGGGCACGACAGGGGCAGAGGGCTCCCACACTGCCACAGGACCCTGCTTACCCCTTGGTGCCCCCTGCTCCTACCCACGCCAGCTTCTGCTAGCCGTGGGTGCAGTGAGCTCTGGGCACACAGGACTGCTGGGAGGCCATGGGAGCCCACAGTGGGCACAGGGCACCGGCACGCCTGGCCTGCAGACGAACCCACGAGCTTCGGGAGCAGCCTCAGCGACCTGCATCCGCCTACCCCACGTGTGGCTCAGGATCTATTTCATCATCTGGAGAAAAGCATTTACTCCCAATAAATGGGCTAATTAATTCTCCTCAAAGACCTCTCAATTATTCATTTCGGGCTACAGAGAAAACAATTACAGCACTTACCTCAGCCCTGGCTCAGCCGGTGCATCAGCTGGCTGCAGGCAGGGCACAGCGGGGACGGCCCTGCACAGCTCTCAGCACGGCCCCTCGGTGCCCGGGCAGCCCCAGTTCTGCCCACCCGGCCGGAATGTCCCCACGGAGCGCTGGGGAGGGCTGTGGAGCTGGCACAGCCATTAGCCCTGAGCCGTCATCGCCACCAGCACTCTCCCAGGGTGCCCCCAGAACTGCCCCAGCACCTGGGCTCTCCCAGGGACCCCGCGGCCACCCCATCCCCACAGTGCCGGGGCCCCAGCCCACCCCCAACCTCCACTGGGGTACAGCACAGAGGGGCTTTTTCCTCGGCGGTTCCCCGGCTCCCTGGCCCTTAGGATGGTCCCTCTGCCCTGCGGCGGGGTCCAGCCCCTGTTCAGCTGCACCCTGAGAAGGGAAACCCTCTGTTTGGGGGGCACGGTGGGCTGGGGAGGCCCTTCCCGGTACGGCCGGACCCCGCCGGGGCTGAGGCCGAAAG
>VZRE01013335.1:285213-298412 GCA_013396775.1 Cephalopterus ornatus
CGGGACTCCGTCGGGGCCTCCCCGAGGCAGCCCGCGGCTCCCGCACTGGGTACGGCCGTGGCAGCCCCGGGACTCTGCCCGTCGGGGCTCTGTCCCGCGCTGAAGTTCGGCCGGTGCCGTGTGCGAACGGTGGCCGCCGCGTGCCGCAGCTCGGGACACGTCACCGGCACCGGGACACCGGGACTGCGGCGGGTGGGGGCACGACCCGGCCCGGCTGAGCCTGGAACCGGCGCTCCCGGGCATCGCCCCGCCATTCCCAGTAGCAGGAAATCGCTCGGCTCCGCGGTTCCGGCCCCTCAGCGGTGATGGATGGCGGCTGCCCCGGCCCCGGTGGGACCGGGACCCTCCAGGACGGGCAGGGCCCGCACCAGCCCACGGGGACGAGCCGTGGCAGCCCAGAGGGCAGGCAGGGTGGGCAGCACAGGCAGCAAGGACAGTGTGGCTGCAGGGCCAAGGCAGCTTGGCAGGAAATCCCCCCAAGCTCATGGTGAGAATGTCAGGGTCACTGCCCAGCCCTGAGCCATCCCTGGGCACCCGGACCAAGACCCCCAGGGCACCACCTGAGCCACCGACAGCCTCATCCCCACAGAGCCCCCTTTGCAGCCACCAGCTCTACTGGGAGGCTGGGAACAGAGCTCACTGCCAGCCTGTCCTGGGATAGCTGTGCATGCCAGGGGCAGAGGGCTAAGCCCCAGTCTGGTGAAGTACAGCACTGTGCCCCACGGTCCCACAGCTCCTCCTGAGCCTCCTGCAGTGCAGGGCAAGCAGCTGCGCCTGCCAGGGCTGGGATGAGGCTGCTGGTGGGGCCAGTGGCAGGGGGGGCCCAGCTCCGGGAATCAGCCCCAGTGGCTGCCAGGCCTGTGGCAGGGAGAGGGAGAAACCCGATCCTCCACGATGGGGTCTGGGCTCCACTCCCGGCTCCCCAGCCAGGCCTCAGCTGCTAATTTTAGCCCTGGGGAGGCACGGCTGGAGCAGGAGCTCAGCCCAGTGGAGCAGAGGCTCAGCCCACCATAGCAGCTGGCGTGGGCAGGTGGTGGCTGCAGAGCTACAGCGCAGTGTGGTCCTGGGCAAGCCCCCCAGCAAGCCCCCAGCAGCCAGTCAAGCAACTGGCCAGGCATTGGCACTGCCCACCTACTGCCCACACTACTGTGTCCTCAGCTTGGCTGCCCCTCATATGGCCACCAAGCCCCACTGTGGCCCTACTGGGCCCCATGCAGATGAGGCAGCTCTCTGTGGGTGCTCATAGTGAGGGGAGACTCCCGAGGGAGGTCCCAGAGACACAGAGAAAGATATGGGGCTGAAGGACAAGGGGCTCTGTGGAGGAGACCCAGCCACGCTGCACAGTCCTGCAGAGGATGTGGCCACCTCCCAGTGAAGGAGCCCCTGCTTGGCTGCAGACCCTGCCTGGGCTGGGGGGGCTGCACAGCACAGAGCCCTGAGCTGCCCCTCAGCTCTCTGCAGCCACCCCTCAGCATTTGCCGGGGCCACGCACAGGGACAGCCAGGATGGATGGAAGCTCTCCCCACTGTGGGCACCCCAGGGACACCAATCGCCCAACCGGGTGCTGTGGGAATGGATGGGTGAGTAGCTGGGAAGGCCATGCTGAGAGATGCTCCAGCCACCCAGCCCTTCCAAGTGGAGAAAGCAGCTCCAAAGCCCGCTTTGCCCTAGGGCAGCAGCCTCAGGCATGGGGAGGGGTCCCTGGCCTAGGGCCCCACAGCTGCTCTTCCCCCCAGCCCTTCACCTGTGACGTGACCGGCTGTGCTGCCCAGCTCTTACTGGAAGAGGAAGCTGCCGGGAAGGCGGTGTGTGTGGCGGGGCAGCTTTGGGGAGGCTCAGCTGGGCTCGGCAGCCGGCACAGCTCAGCTGTCCATGCTCCCAGGTCCAGGGCCAGTAACGGGAAGCGTCTGCTCTCAGTGACGGTAAATCAGATCGGGGAGATTAGAGGCCTTTTTGCCTAATCATGAGCAGCTTGAAGTTGGAGGACAAGTTCCTGGAACAAAGAGGAAATGGAGGCAGTAAATAAAGAAAAACTGTTAACATGTGGCCCTGCGTGTGAAAAATGTCTTGTGAAGGACGGTTTATGGCTCACTCATCTGCGAGGCTGACAGAGGGGGGGCAGTGAGGGAGGGGGCCCCATGGGCAGGGGCACAGGCAGGGACAGGGCAGGCAGTGGGGCAGCTGCAGGGCTCAGGTTGGGGGATCTGGGGAGGGCCAAGGCTGTGATGGGACAGAGGGAGGGAGAAGGCAGCAGCATGGCAGGAGTCATGGGGCAGGTGGCTGGAAGGCGGCACATACACCAGTGGGCAGCGCTGGGCAGCACAGGCCCTGAGGGGAAGGGGGGACCTGAACACACCTGCCCTGCTGATCCCCTGCAAGTGCCAGGAGGAGGTGTCAGGTTCTGCACAGCTGTGCCCCCCTCCCCACCTACAGCACGAGGCAGGCACAGCCCAGCTGGTCCAGCCTGACAGGGAAAGGCGGGGGAGTCTCTCTGCCGCAATGCACACATGCCCTCCTGCTCCAGGGCAGTGCAGAGTTCTGCCAAGAGGCCAGTTGGTCCCCCTAGAGCAGGCAGGTAGTACTGAGAACCGCGGAGCTGCCCACAGATCCCACAGCACCGGTGCAGTGCCAGCCCACCCTCGGTGCCACCGGGTGATGTGTTGGCTGCCGCCAGGGCAGAGATAGCCAGAGCTGGAGCCGGTTCCCAGCAGCCAGGTGACCCCGTGCCAGCCCTGTTGGCAGCGGCACAGCGTGGCGGGGCCGGAGCTATCCTCTCTCAGCCATGGAAAGACTCGCGGATCCCCCCTGGCGCCCAGGATGAGGCTCCTGGCGAAGCGAGGGGCCGCGGGAGACTGCGGGGCTGGGGCGGCCCCCACCCGTGTCACCCAGCGCCACTATGGCTGAGGTGGGCGCAGACGTGGGGGATGGAGGGACGACATCTCTGCAGTGCCCACGAAGGAACTGCTGCCCCGAACCCTCCCAACAACCGAATGTCCCTGCCCCATTCCCGGGCCGGGGGTCGGGCGATCCCGCCCCCGTCCGGGAGCGCTTGCGGGGGGCGGTCCCGGCGATGCGGGCGGTGCTGTGGCAGGGGCGGCTGCCCGGGCTCAGGGGGATGATCGGGGGGTCGCAGCCGCGGGGGCCTCCACGCCCCGCCGCGGTTTCCCCGCGCGCCGTGGACCTGCGGAGCGACACGGTAACCCAGCCGTGCGCGGGGATGCGCCGCGCCATGGCCCGCGCCGCCGTGGGCGACGACGACTACGGGGAGGACCCGGCGGTGAACGGTGGGCGGAGGGGACGGACTTTCCGTGAGGTCCCCGGTACCTGCGGGGTTCCCGACGCCCCGGGACCCCCAGCACTCCCGTGTCCCCCCGCAGAGCTGCAGCGCCGGGCCTCGGGGACCCTGGGGACGGAGGCGGCTCTGTTCCTGCCCACGGCCACTATGGCCAACCTTATTGCTGGTGAGTCTGGAGCTGCGCCGCTGCTCCCGCGCCCCCAGGCCCGCTCCGGGGGGAAGATGGTGCCCCCGTCCCGTGGGACGTGTGGAGGGCCGGGACAGCCCTGTGCCTCCCGGATCCCCAGAGCCCCGGTCCCCCGGGAGAGCATTGCTGGGGCCGAGGTCCCCATAAAAACTATGCTTTCCCCAGGGGAGAGCTCCACTGCTGCCGGGGAGGTAGTGGGAGGGTGGGAGGGCAGAGCTGTGCGGTGCTGCCCTTGGCACCCCTCCTTCACGGCCCCTCTTCCCCTAGTGATGTGCCACTGCCAGCACCGGGGGGCTCAGCTGTTCGTGGGCCAGAACGCCCACCTGCACCTCTGTGAGCATGGTGGGGCCGCACAGGTGGGTACTGAGGGCGGGCATGGTGGCACTGCAGGCAGGGGCAGGAGGGCGGCTGCGTGCTGCCCTCCTCTGGCTGCCAGGGCTAGACCGGGCAGAGGACCCACTGCCACAGCATCACCCAGATTGTCCCAAACCACAGGCTGTGCAAGAGCAGGGGCTGAGCACACCCGATGGAAGGGACAGAGGGGCAGAACTCCCCTGTGCCACCACTGTCCCCTGTCGGCTCTATGCTCTTACCTGCCCTGGGTGCAGGTTGCCGGTGTCCATTCCCAAGCCCTGCCAGATCTGCCAGACGGCACCTTCGACCTGGACCAGGTGGAGCTGACCATCCGCGAGGCCCATGGCAGCCGGTACCACCCACGCCCTGAGCTCATCTGCCTGGAGAACACACACAGCGCGGTGGGAGGCCGGGTGCTGCCCCTCACCTACCTCAGGCAGGTCGGAGCCTACAGACAGTGCTGGCACAATCCTGCCTGACGTGGGCAGCTGGACCCAGCACATTGACACCGTGGGGATGCTGGAGCTCAGAGTGCGGCTCACAGTGGATAAGATGCCCTAGGGGTCCATCCCAGACCAGGTGCCCCTCTGCCCCCCAGGTCCGTGAGCTCGCTGACCGCTATGGGCTGCAGGTGCACATGGACGGCGCACGGCTGATGAATGCGGCAGTGGCCCAGGGCGTGGAGCCTGCTCAGATCGCCCAGCACTGTGACTCCGTGTCCCTCTGCTTCTCCAAGGTGTGCTTGTGTGGAGAGGGGTCCCCGGGGCCGGCGGGGGGCAGCGCAAGCTGGAGCTTGGCCCTTGTATGTAGGTGTTGTGCTAAGAACACACCTGGCAGACTGGACATGTCCCCAAGAGGGGCAGCTGGGGTGACCCTGCTGGTGGCTCTGCAGGGCCTGGGCGCCCCGGCCGGCGCGGTGCTGGCGGGGCGCAGGGAGTTCATCGCTGAGGCCTGGCGCATGCGGAAGCTGCTGGGGGGGGGGATGCGGCAGGCAGGAGTGCTGGCGGCCGCTGCCCTCCTCGGGTTGCAGCACATGGAGGCCACGCTGCACAGAGACCACAACAATGCCCGCCGCTTTGCAGAAGGTACCTCAGGGCCCCTTGGTGTGCCAGAAGGTAATGGCACACCCAGTAGTCAGGCACTGCTGGGGTCATGCTGGGTCTCCAGCCAGCTGAGGATGCTGCTGGGATCCTCACCTGGCTGGAGTGCTGGATGACCATTCCTGTGGTGCTCACAATGACCCTGGTACCATACAGAGGGGTAAAGGGCCCCCCCTTCAGCCAGGACCTGGGGCAGGGCTGCGGCAGGTAGCCTCTCCCAGGTAGCCAGGCACTGGGCTTGCACCCACCACCCCGGTCTCCCACAGGCATCCACGTGCTGGACTTGCCTCTCTGCTCTGTTAACCTGGCAGCGGTGGAGACCAACATTGTGATGGTAAATGTCCGGGGGGCCTGGCCATCCCCTGCCGAGCTCTGCGATCACCTGCGTGCTATCAGTGAGGAGGAGGTGGCTGAGACCGGGCAGGCTGTTAGCGTACTGCTGCTCCCCTGGTCGGCACAAACCGTGCGCGCCGTCTGGCACCGTGACATCTCGGTCCATGACACTGAGCTCGCAAGGAGCAAGCTGGAGTTTGTTGCCAGGAAGTGCCAGGAGAAGCTGGCCCTGGGACTGCATCCAACTCCTCCAGGCACAGGGGGAGCCTGAGCATCCTCCCAGCCCCCCAGCTGAAGCAGGTAGGCCAGCCCACAGTGCAGGGGCTGGGACCAGCCCCTGTGTGCTCCAGGTGTGTTCCCAGCTGATTGTAACACATTATCTGTCCCCACAGGCAGAGTAACAAACCAGGGTGAGCCCAGACTGGGGGAGACCCTAGTCCTTGGGGTGGTCAGTGCATAAAATAAACGTTTTCTGGCAGTACTGTGGCTGTGCAGGGTGTTTTAAGTGTGCCTGGCTCTCTTGCCTCTGCAGCAGGGACATTTCAGCCAAGGCCTCCATGGAGGGACAAATGCTCTTGAGGATGTGGAAGCATCTCATCCACAGGACCAGAGTCACTGCACAGCAGTGCCAAGGTTTGTATCTGGCCAGGACTGTCCCAGGAGCATGAGCCCAGCCTGGCCTAGTAGGGTCTGTCACCCCCATTCCCAGAGGCTTGTGTCATGCCAGTCCTGCAGCCGCAGGTGGGCTCCCCAGGCTTCTCTCATGTTCTGGGTCAGCGAGTCCCCAGCCCAGAACTCCATGCTGGAAGAAGGGATTCACTCAGCAGTAGTCACACTGGATGGGCACTCACCAGCTCCCTAGGAAGCAGCTACCCTGGGCAGCAGTAATTCCTGTTTTATTTTGTATTGACAATATGCAGTTTAAAGGACACTGAGGGAATGATCTTCATCAACCAGTTGTCCAGATAGAGCCTTGCAGCCCTCAGCCCCTCATGCTCTGGCACGCAGGAACACTCCAGGGAAGGGGCACCAGCATAGGCTGGGCAGAGCAGAAGGGGCCAGGGGGGTCTGAGGCAGTGGCCAACCTGTGCTGGAAAAAAAGAGGCAGCGGGCAGGGGGACACTGGCTGCCTGGTGCCACCATGCAGGGCCATGGTCCTTGTCTATTTGCTTTCAACATGCCATCATGCTCTTGAAATCATGTTCAGAATGACCTGGGATGAGGAACCAAGCCCTGTGAGCAGCATCTGGCCCTGCTCCTCCCCACAGGGAGGTGACAGCCAGCCCTGAACCCACCTGATGTGTCTCAGCACAGCCCTCCTGCCTACCTGAGTGAGGATGTAGCTGGTCTCCGACAGCTTCTCAATGACATCAAAGTGATCCATACCAGCCAGGTCCAGCAGGGAGACGGACCAGCCGGCTGCGCGCAGGGCCTGTGGAGAGAGCAGTGCTGGCAGGAAGGACCCCAACCCTCACCTACCCTGCGCAGGGCAGCAGGAATGATGGCTTGGCAAGGACTGGTGTCCTTCCCTGAGCCAGAAACACTGCTCTGGTCCAGCACACGAGCTCTTCATCCCAGGTGGACAGATTGGCGAGGGCCAGCTAGAGCAGCGCTCCCGTGGAGGTGGGCAGGGCGCTGCTGCAGCTCACCTGGCTGTACTCCTGCGACTGCCTGCGAAACTCCGGGGAGTCGTGCTGGGCCACAACCACAAGCACCTCACAGGCTGCTGGCACCACTGGGGCAACGTGTCGCATGGGACTGTTCCTCTGGGCCACCTCCCTGCAGGAGTCACCACAGTGGCAGCTGATACAGCCCCTCGCTCCAAGAACAGCCATGTCCCTGGCTGGGCTCATCAGCTAGGGGCTAGCACAGGGGCAGAGCGGCCACAGAACCACTGATGTCCGCCTGCCTGTGCCCTGTCCCTGTGCCTGTCCCTGCAGTGTGTGGGCTCACCGGCTCATGTTCAGAGCATCATTCACATAGGTGTGCAGGATGGGCTCCAGATCATACACGCCACTCACCAGCACCGCTCCTGAAGGCAGAGGCATCAGCAAGTGAGGGGCCACAGCTTGGGTGGCTCCCACAACTCTGGGGAGCTCATCATTGGGCAGCTCATCCCCTTGGCTCCACAGCCCCACAGCCTTGTCCCAGGTGCAGAGACCAGTTCTCCTCCAGCCTCTGCACTAGGATATGCCAACCCTACCTTTAATATCTGGCACCACGCGGAATTCTGTCCAGTCTGTGAACAGCACCATGGCTGCCAGGTGGGCCCCTGCCGAGTGCCCACACAGGTAAATGCCTCTGGAAGGAGAGAGCCGTGAGCCAGTTCAGGGAGTGACGGGCAGGGACACCTGGGGACACCTAGGGGCATCCTGCTCCATGCAGATGGGGCAGCCTGCCTGAACACAGCAGGTCGGATATTTCCTAATCCATTAGCTGCTGCCTTGTGCAGTGACAGGATCGTGGCTGCAGGCGCTGCTCAGCACCTGGGCTGAGGTGCTGGAGTCTTTGTGCTGGTGCAGGGCTTGTTTGCCCCCCAACCATGCTCACACACCAGCCCCCCTGGGAGCTGCCCACCTGATCCCAGGGTACTGCTCCACCAGGAAGGCAAGGCTGCGGCGCACCTGCAGAACCATGGTGTCCATGTGGCCTGGGCAGAGGGCAGAGTCAGAGGGCACCGGGCCATGTACACGGCCACAGCATTTGCAGGGCGACACCTACCTCTGGGGGCTGTGTCGTACCCAACTGCCACCACTGCCACCCCCTGTGACACCAGCGGGGGGGCTGCGAACCCCGACTCGTCCTTACTGGGGGAAGAGAGACGCTGACAGGCTGTGAGGGCCAGGGGCTGCAGAGGCCAGCTGGGGACTGGTCAGAGACCACGTACCCAGAGAGTCCCAGCGTCAGGAGAAGGGGGTCAGTAAGGGAGGGCAGGGGGGGTCCCTTTGCAAGGGATCCCACCTCACCTCAGGCACTGCCAGTATCCACCATGGATGTAGACCAGGACCGGGAAGGCTGCACAGTGCAGTGGAGGTTGAGCAGAGGGTCTGACCCCTGCACACCCCCGTCCTCACCGTCCCTGTCACTTACTCCCAGAATGGTCCGTGGGGAAATAGATGTCCAGCTTTTCCCCGTCCCCTTTGCCATAGGGGACGTGCAGCGAGGTCTGGGCGCTGGCCCGGGCCCGCTCGGTTCCTGCAGGGCAGAAGGCGGTGGGGCACGGGGCCGTGGCACCGAGCGCAGCCCCACTCCCGGTGGCCCCCGCTCCTCACCTGCCGCCGTCACCGCGACGTGGGCGTCGATGATGGCGTCCCGGCCGAGGCGGGGGGACCAGCGGCTGGGGGAGTACTGGTCCTCCAGCGCCTGCGGGGAGACAACGGGGCTGCAGCGGGGCCGCGAGAGACCCCGCGGTCCGGGAGAGAACCCCGCGCTACCCGCCCCAGGGCCCTACCTCGGCGGACATGTCTCGCCACCCGCCCATGTTGCGCCCGCTCCTGGTCCCAGGCCCGCTCCCGTCCTGACCCTGCGCCCCCTGCCCACCCGGGGGCGGGCCCGGCTCTGGCCACCAGATTGGCAGCCCAGTGGCCACCCTGGAGGCGAGGCCGGAGCAAGGGCACCGGGCCAGGGCTCGGGGGCGGGGCCAGGGCCGGGGGCGTCTCCGGTCCCTCCCATTGGCCTCCCAGGCCCGGGAGGCGGTGCCGGTGCTCAGGGGAAAATAAGAATTTTGGCGCCCGTGCCCCCATTGGTCAGCGCCGCGGAGCTCCGGCGCGAGCCCTCTCGCGATTGGCTGGCACGGCGGCGCGTGGGCGCGGGGCCTTCTCCAATTGGCCGGCGCTGGCGCGGCGGAGCGGCGCGCGCGGGCTCGGGCCGTCAGTCCGCCATGAACTGCCTGACGGTGCCCGGCGTTCACCCGGGGTCGCCCAGCCGGCCCCGCGGGCAGATACAGGTACGGCACCTCCCGGGCACCGCGCTGGGGGGCACGGACCGGTACCATCCAGGGCACCGGGGTGGGGGCACGGACAGGTACGGTACCGCCCCGCGGCACTGCGCTGGGAAGGCTGCGAGGCCGGGGGTCGCACCGGCACCGGGCGGGGCCGGGGCTGTCCGATGACCCGCCGTTCTGCCCCCAGGTGATCTTCGGGCCCATGTTCTCCGGGAAGAGGTAGGCCCGGGGCGGGGGGCGCGGGCGGGGTCGGTGCAGGTGCCGGTGCCAGCTGACACAGTGTCTCGTAGCACGGAGCTCATGCGGCGGGTGCGGCGCTTCCAGCTTGCCCAGTACCGGTGTCTGCTGGTGAAGTACGCCAAGGACACGCGCTACAGCTCCTCCGGGGTCTCCACACACGACAAGTGAGTCCCTGGGGCAGAAGGACCGCCCCCCCTTCACGGGGCTGCCTGGCCTGCCCTGTTCACCCCCTCCCTGCCCGCAGGAGCACCATGGAGGCTGTGCCCGCCGGGGTCCTCCAGGACGTGTACCAGGAGGCGCTGGGTGCCGCTGTCATCGGCATCGATGAGGGCCAGTTCGTAAGTGCACAGCTTGGGGGGGTTCAGGGGGCTTTGGGGAACACAGGCTCCCCAGAACACCCTTTGCAGACCAAAGCCTGAGTCCTCTATAGGAAGAGATGGGAAGAAATGCTCTAGGGCAGTTTGATCCAGCTGGAGTGTGTTTGTAGTCAAACCCTCCCTGTAGTCCCTGATGGCATGGGACTGGAGCCCATTCATTGGACAGGGCACGTGGCTCTGATTTTCCTTGTTCCCGGTGCTGCTGTCTTGGCACGCGCTGCAGTATCCAGAGCCAAGTGCTGCCCCTCCTCCCTCCTGACGCTGTGCCTGTACCCACTCCAGTTCCCGGACATTGTGGAGTTCTGCGAGACAATGGCCAACGCTGGGAAAACCGTCATCGTTGCTGCTCTGGATGGGACTTTCCAGAGAAAGGTAAAACACTCATTTTGGTACAGCAGCTGCTTTGGGACCCTCACAGAACCCACCCAGCAGCACCTCCTCTGCTGTCTCTCACAGGCCTTCGGGAGCATCCTGAACCTGGTGCCACTGGCAGAGAGCGTGGTGAAGCTGAATGCTGTGTGCATGGAGTGCTTCCGAGAGGCCTCCTATACCAAGAGGCTGGGAGCAGAGCGGGAGGTGAGTTCCCTTGGAACAGAAACTGCTTTGCTTTTCCAGTCCTGCTGGTCCAGAGGGATCCCCTCAGGGAAGCTGGACTCCGCAGAGTCACCCTCTGAATTTCCCTGCCAGGTTGAAGTGATTGGAGGAGCCGACAAGTACCACTCTGTGTGCCGAGCCTGCTACTTCCGCAAGCGGCCCCAGCAGCCTGGGCTGGAGAACAAGGAGAATGTGCCCCTGGGGCTGAGGCAGCAAGAAGCAGCCGCCATTCGCAAGATCTTCACATGACTGCTGGGTAAATGGAGTGCAAGGGAGCCCAGTGCCAGGGCTCATGGGCATAGGATCTGCCTCCCCCAGCTTTTAGTGAACTGCTCAGTGCCTCAGCCCTCCCTGCCCAACCTCCACTGCCCCCCACACTGAGCACCACAGCCAAGGAGGATTCACTGGGCCTAGTGCTGGGAGAGCTGAAGCGAGAGCCTGATGAGAGCGAGTTCCAGTCGAAGAACAGAGAGAGATGGGTGTAGTTAGTCATGTTGCCACACACAGGCCCTGGCTCACTCCATGGCGAGCTAGGCTGCAGGGCTCCCATTGCTTGCTGTGGCTCTGGCCGGCTCTCCTGATGCTCTGCATGTGCTCAGGCTGGCACTGGTGCTGGTTCTGGTGCCTGTGAACGCAGCCCTTCTCTCTTGGGCACTCTTGCTAAATTCCAGGTTTCTCAAGACAATGTACAGTCATTAGTATTTTGAACCCACTTCCTTTTTTAACAGTCTAAGGTAACTTGTCCCTTGTCACAGAGCTGTGGCACAACTTTTAAACTGACACACGTGACAGCCCAGCCCTGGGCAGGGCCTTGGCCTCTCCATCTGCTGACACGCTCACTTTTATTACTGCTTTGTCAGTTCTTGTTGAAACAGAAGAGGGGAAAGGAAAACCCAACTCAGCCTGGCAGCAGCTCTTCTGAGCCATTGAATTTTAAGGGCTGGCAGTGGTCTAGCAGGCTGTGACAGAGTCCTTTGGAAGAACTGGTCCCAGAAAGAGCCTCCTCCAAATTCAGGGAAGTTTTTCTCAGGTTCAAGGTTGGTGCTGCCATTTTGGTGCTGCATTACCTGGGAGGGGTTTGGAGGCTCAGGGTTTCATCTACCCAGATTTGGGCAACTGTTCCTGTGAAGGTCCAGCTACTTGGCAAAGGGGCTCTGATCTGAAGGGCTGGTTCTTTACTTTAGTTGTGTGTCTTGCTCCCTCCTGAGCCTTCCAAAATTCTTGAGGCTGACTGTTACTATGCTCTAAGCTGACTGAAGGCTCCTCTTCCTCCTTTGCTTGATTCAGCTTCTGGAAGCTTGTTGGCTTTGTTCCTTAATCCTTGCTAAAGTGCTTTTCCCTGGAAGAGATCCACAGGCTCCAAAGCAGTAGCTCTTGGTTCTGGCCAGGCCAGATCTCCACGTGTGAGCACAGGGTCACTGTTTCCCTGTTCCCTGTAAGGCTCTAGGAGCCACATGAACTCCTCATTTCCCCCATGTTAACTAGTGGGCACAACTGTACTCATAAGTACTTGAGTGCCAGGCTTGGCCTTTTCTCTCCGGGCTGGAGAAGGCATTGCTGCTGGTTTAGGTTAATAAATAACTTAATGAGCTTCTGTGTGTGTTTTCTACCAGAGTGCTCTGCAGGAGCTTCCTGGTTGTGGCCAGTGAGACAGCCTGGGCTGGTCACTGGAGTTGTCACAGGGCAGGAGGGCTGCTCACAGGGCTGGCACTGGAGCTCTGCTCAGATCGAGGGGCAGGAGGAGGGTGGCCTAAAAATAGCCACCAGCATGAGTGTGCTGTTTGCAGCACAGCAGTTGGCAGGGGCTGTGCTGCCACTGCCTCACCTGGCACCCCCAGCCCTTAGGGGGAGAGAGCAATAGCCCCTTCTTCCCCAGAGACAAAAGGCACGTGGTGGCTCGGTGAAAAAGTTTATTCAAACCTTACAGTGACAGCTACTTGAACACCAGCCCCAGCAGCCCCAGCCCACACAGGGCCACCGGGAACAGCTTCACCATAGCACAGCAGCGAACACAACCTGAGACAGCGGCCCTGTGGCACCCAGGGTGGCTGGAGTGCAGGTGGGAGCCACGGGCAGGGCACGGCAGCACAGCCTCGTGTTGGCAGAGGCAGCGCTCATGGGGGAGGCAAGCAAGGGACAGAAAGTGCTCCAGGACCTTCCTCAACTGGAGCAGCCCTGGCTCTCCTGAGGAATCCCAGCACTCACTGCTCCCACGGATCCCAAACCGTGTGAGCACTGACAGCTCTAGTGCAGGCTGGGGGGAAGGCACAGCGTGGCATCAGAGGAAGACAAGGGGGGCTTTGGCAACAGCTCACCCAGCAGCAGACGAGCAGGTAAGGCATGGAAAGCCAGGGCAGGACGGAGCCAGGCCTGGCTGTGCTACGGCAGCAAGAGACGGCACTCGGGGGAATGCAGCCAGCAGGGCTGAAAGGCACTGGGGCCAGGCTATGGCAGCAGTCACAGAGGCAGAGCCAGGGCAGGGTTGGGAGGATGTGAACTACACGCTCCACCAAGGCATCACAGTGAGGGCAGAGGCTCAGTTGTGCCAGGGCTGCCCGCACACCCACCCTCCCGCAGCCGCAGGGCTCACCCAGCAGCTGCAAATCACTACCATGCACTGAATCACCCACCACACATGGGGCTCTCGACCCCTCATCAGGGAGCTTGGCTCCAGCATCAGAACCAGGCCCCTCCTGCGCCCCGTGCCAAGGCCAGTCACCTTCACACAAAGCAGCCATCACCCTCCCACCCTTCCAAGTCGCATGCCCCTCCCTCC
>VZRE01013335.1:332642-347941 GCA_013396775.1 Cephalopterus ornatus
GTACGGGGAAGGGGGGAGGAGGGCGGGGAGCGCCCATCGCTGCAGGCTCGGGGCTCGGGATGCCGCACGCCCCGTCGCGTGGATGTGGGCTCGGGTGACGGCTGCGCATCCCCGGGGCCACGGATTGAGCCTCGGGAGACCAGAGCAGCACTTCCCAGAGCCGCTCCCCGGTGCTAGGCGCCGGCCCTGGGGGTGATGAGTGGCGAGGGGCGTCCTAGACCGGGGGTCCTGGACCGGGGGTCGCAGAGGGGCTAGACCTGCTTCCCGCCCGAGCCGCTGCTGCTGGCGCCCCTGTGCAGAGGCGATGCTGTCGGGCTCATGGCACCCCTGGGCACTGCCCTGGCTGTGGTGAGCCCCCGGTCAACCATACCAGCCAGGCTCCGACGCGCTGGGAGTATCTCCCGGAACAGCCCCTTGCCGTGATGGGACCCGCGGGGCCTCACCGCCGTTGACACAACAGTGCCCGTGGGTCTCTCGTCGAGGGGCAGAAGCAGGGGACACTTTTGACCTTTCCCAGCTCTGCCCAAGCTCTCTGGGTGTCGCAGGGGCCCGGTGTGAGTGCCCTTTGTGACTCTGTCCCGAGCTCTGCTGTGTCAACACTGTGTTGGTAAATGGCTTTGTTTAACCAGGACATGTCGGGTATGTGACCTTGCCGTCCTCCTAGTTGCAAGTGCATCTCCAAAGCTGCTGCAGGTCCCATCTGCCCGGCGCTGCACTTCCCTCGGGGCGGTGAGGGGAGTGGAGACCGCGGGGCTCAGCCTGCCTCTCCTCACGCTGGACAGGCAGAAGACAGAGCATCCGCTCTGCCCAGCCCTCGCCGTGCACCCTGCAGCGCAGCACCGTGCCCCATGCAGCGCCTGCCCCGTGTGTCCTGACCCACGCCAAATTCAGTGGTTGCTCCTATGATTTTGTCTGTGCATCAGCAGGAAAATTTAGGGCCCGCAGGACCCCTCCTCGGCATGTTAGTGTTGCTCCGGCTGCCAGCTACTGTGCTTCCCACCAATCCCGCTTCTTTCCGCACACTGCGGTGCAGATTTTTTTTATGTTCTGTTGCCTGGAGAGGGGAGAAGAGAAAAGGCTGAAGAGAGAATAGGCAAAATGTGGATTAAAAATAGTTAATGAAAAAATGTGACCGCAAGCCTTGATCCACAGCACAGGGCTGATATCAGCCACCGAGCACAGCCTCTCCATGCACTTTGCTGTGCCAGGCAGGGACAGGTTTGGGGAAGCCAGACACAGGGGAGATGGGATGGCAGCTCAGCTCCATCCCCCGGTGCTCCTCCACTGCATCCTGCTCAGTCCTGCATCCCCCATGGCCCCCTGGGGCCTGGGGCACATGGCTGTGCACAACAGGCACCAGCGGATGGCTGGGCACATGTGTGCCCCCTGCCACACCCCTGGCCCACTGGGGCTGGTGGCCGACTGTGCCCAGGGCTGCAGGTGTCTCAGGACAGGGACAGACTCTGCTGGGACACCTTCCCAGATGGTCTGCGATGTCTCTTGTGCATCTGCACCTCAACAGCGCAGGGCTTGAGCTCACTCTTCGAGAGGTGCTGGGAGGTTGTCTGCAGGTCCACAGCGGCTACAATGTTCATTCATGCCACGAGCTGGTCTGGGAAGGCAGACGCAGAGCTCCCAGTGCAGGGGAGCATGTGCATCTTCCTGTCTGCACTGACCTTTTCCTAAGCTTTTCCGAGCCCTGTGCCTCCCCTGTGACATGCTAAGCACACGTGTCTCTCATGCTTTTCTTTTGTGTTTCATGGGTTTTCGTGCAACGTGATGAACAAAACCACCCCTTTCTCTGAGCCAGGGACAAGCTGCTGTGTGGCTCAGCATCCCCTTGCCAGAGCCAGCTGGGCAGCAAGGTCATTTGGCCACTGCCCTTCTGTACCTGAAGACCACAATCCCTCTTTGGTACTGGGCAGCTGTGCAGGTGCCCCTGACCATGCTTGGAGACAGCTGGGGGGTCGTGGAGGTGATGCAAAGAGCATTTGTCCTGTTTGCATGCTGTACTGGTGTTGACAAAAACACTGTCAGGGCTGGTTTGGGTTTTCTTGGTCCAAGATGACACAGAACTCGACATTGCTGGTGCCTGGTGACGTTGGCTCTCTCCATGTGCCACTGCTCAGGGCTTCCACAGTCCTGTAGCTCTGTGCAAACATGCCATGGTCTTGCAGCATGAGGGCTGCTCCGGGCAACTCAGCTGCTCCTCTGCGGCCAAAGTTCCTGGTACTCAGTTCTCAGAGAAGGACTGCAGCAGGGGAGTGGGAGACATCCCCTAGCTTGGGGCAGGGACACAGGCAGGGACAGTGCAGACCAGACCTCATGGGTCTTCCTGCCCTGGCTGTCTCCCCCCACCCTTGCCCCACTTGCCATGGTCTTGGGTGGAAAGTGGAGCAGCATCTGCAGGGCCGGGCTGGTGCTGGCATTGCATCAGCTTTGGCCCGGCATCGTCCCCTCCCCTGCCAAGTGCCGAAGCCCCTGCCGTGCTGGCGTGTAGCTCCAAGCTCAAAGCCAAACCAGCCGTGGAAAGCGCTGCATTAGTGCCTGGGGGCCTAATCCCTGTGTCCAGAGGGCACACAGCCGCCGCACCACCCTCCCCGCCCCCCCCCGGCCTCCAAGCGGGGCTGTGACGGGTGCAGGGCTGCCCTCGTGAGGAGGCCGGGTGCCCATTTCACTGGGGAGGCAAGAGTCCTGTGAGGGGACCAGGCTCTGTGGGGCTGCGCCAGCCTCACAGTACTTGTGCAGGGCCATGACTGTGCCAAGGTGCTCCCGAGTCATGTTGCAAATGCCCATGAGTGTCCCATGGGGGTTCACCAAGCTGCTGATCCACGTGGCAATAGACCACAGTGATCCCAGATGTGGAGCTCATTCCTTCACACCTGCAATGGCAGTAGCATTGGAGGGGCTGGGGGACAAAATCCTAGGGGAAGCTGACCAGGGTGGGATGAGGAGAGAGTCTCTCCCCAGGCAGGCCTGGGCACTCAGCTGGCTGTGGGGGTCCATGGTGGTACAGAGCTGCTGCAGGACAGCACGGGGGCTTTTTATCCACCAGTGGGAGCAAAATCCCAACAAAAGCCTTTTCCCATCCGTTCCCTGTCTTGGTGTAATGCCATGGCAGTAGTGCACCCAGGTCCTCAACTTGCCCCGTAGTCTGCCCAGGCTGCACACCCTGGCCCCTGCCTCCTGAGCACCCCAGGGCCAATGGTGGCCACCATGAGCCACAGGTCAGCCACGGGTCACAGGGACACCAGTTAAAGGGAAAGGGGTTCCTTGCTTTGCCCCTGCAGCTGCAGAGGTTGGCACAACTGGCTGAGGAAGGGCTCAGTGCACAAACACAGACAGCACTGACAGCCCCACTCCCCCTACACTGAGAGCAGATGATGATGCCTGTGTCTGACCCCTCCGGCCCCCAGCACTGGGGCTGTCAGAACGACCCCTTCGCTGCCTATGCTCAGCTGTCCCAGGATTGGCTCCTTGTTCCTGCTCTGCCGTCATGGCACGAGATCTCTCCATCACGGCTGCGGCAGTGGAGCTGTGCCGGGTGTTTGCAGCCCAGGCTTCATGGGGGTCAGCAGCCACAGAGCTGTGACATGAGAACACGCCACATTGTCCAACACCAGTGTAGGGTGAAAGTTCCTTGCACACACACTGTCATGTGCTTCAGCCCCTCAGAGGCACCCACTCACAGGTCAGGCGCCCTCCACCCAGCACCCATGGCCCGGTGTGGTGGGGAGTTCCCCAAAGCCTGGCCCTGGCTGGGAACGAGGTTCCAGGGCAGGGAGTGTGCCACTGAGACCAAGTTGGGCATGGCAAGGTGAGGGAAAGTGGTGGGTGATATGGGGCCAGGTCCCTCCTGCAGTGCTGCCTCTGGCACCCAGGATGTGGCTGAAAGGAGCCTCTGGCAGCAACAGCATGTCCAGCTAGCAGAGCCACCGCTCTGAGCACTGTGGGTACCGCTGCTGGGCAGTACCAGCTCCCAGGAGGTGCTGCCAGTGGTCCTGGCCTCACTACACCCTGCTGTTCTACCACACAGAGCCACTGCTCCCTCCCTGCCACTGCCCACTGCACAGCACCAGGGACAGCTGGTCCGTGGCTACTTCTGCGCACACCCATGTCTCTGCTGGAAAAAGCCCCTGTCTGTGCTCCCTGCAAGGCAGTGGATCTGTGGGGGCTCCCCACCCTATGGGGAGTGGGGGTCCAGCACAGTGCCATAGCTGCACAGTGCTGTAGGCAGCTGGGGCAAAGGGCCTGGGCAGGGTGAGGGGGGAGTCCCATGCCGTGGCGAGGAGTGTGACCAGCCCTCGTGCCAGGACCCCTCACCCAGTGCAGTCTGCCCGGCTTGGCCACGGCAGGGCCGGGGGCCGGGGAGTGGCTGCCAGCTGGGGGAGTCCAGGGCAGAGGCCTCCCTGCTGCTAAATCCCACTGCAGCAGCTAAAAATAGCGACACCTCTGCCCCAAAGCTGCTCCCCAGCCACACAGAAGGGCTGGCAGCGAGTTGCTGTAACCCACGCGGCTGGAGAAGCATTCCCAACCAGGGCAGGGATGGATGCTCGCCCAGGGATGGGCACTACGCCCTTGCCATGGGGTCGAGACGTGAGGAGTGGCGGGATGGGGTAGGTGGGGTTGATGTTGTGGGGCTGGGGGTGGGACAAGGACAGGGATGTTGGCATGGGGGAAAGGGACAGGGATTCTAGGGTGGGGATGGGAGGAGGACTAGGACAGGGAACAGGTTTGCTGGGGTGCAGCTGAGGGGGATGACACAAGGACAGGTGGCCAGTGGGCACCCACAAGAGGTTGCTGTTCCCAGAGGCCACCCTATGACGACTGTCCCAGGAGACAGTTCCCTCTGTCCTGGGACTGGCTAAATAAGGCCATTGCAGGTCCTGCTCCCCAAGCCGCATCTGGAGCTTCATGTGCTGATTAATGAGCTGCTCCAGCAACCACTTGCGACATGGTGAGTGGGTCTGCCCTGGTAGGGCAGACTTTCCCAGGGATAAAAATAGGCATAGGGAGAACGGCGAGCCCTGGGAGCACGGCTGGTCGGGGAGCACAATGCTCTGGCTGGTGCCCGGGGGGAGCGCAGCAGCCAGAGGCGATGCCAGATTGTCTGCAGTGGCACTGGCACTGCTGTCCCTCCCGTCCCCCACACTTCAGCTGCCCTCACCCCACAAAGCCGTGCCATGCCGTGGGGCTGCTGCCAGAATGGCCCCTTGTGGGAAGAGGCAAAATAATGCTCAGGAGCCCCATAACCGGCTTAGGGGGATGGAGGGAATTACAGCACCTCGTGAGCCGGAGTCTGTGCAGAGCATTTGGACGCTGTGTCAGACAAGGCCCCAGATCGCTGGCAGGAGCTGGGGGCAATGAAGGCACAGCAGCACAGCCCAGCTGAGCTGGTCTCAGAGCCAAGGCAGCTCCACAAGCTGGGATCCCAGTGGGTTAACAGCCAACCTCTGTCCCCATACCTGCCTGGCCCCGTGTTGCTGGTGGCTCCCTACACACCTCCATCCCAGATAGATGCTGCTGCAAGGCCATGGCTGAGTGCCCCGAGGGCTGTTCTGCAGCATGAGAGTCAATGGGAAGGGGGGAGCCCACGTGCTGGCCCCCACCTGAGAGCATGCTCAGGTGTGAGGAGGGGTCCTTCTGCCATGGAGGTCCTGCACTCTCAAGGCTTAGCACCGATGTACAGCTGGGCACCAGCACTAGGGTGGGGTAGCACCAGCTTGGGTCACCCCACGGCAGTGCTGCCATGGGGCATGAGATTCTGCCCTGCTCAGAGGTTGTGATGTCCTGCATGTGGCTGCGCTTTGGCTGCAGTTGGTTGCAGGGGTTGGGGTTGGCTTGATGAACAGAGGCCACATGGTCACGGTCCCAGTGCCATCCTGGGGAGGAAAAAGCAGATACTTGGTGGAAAAATGCAGGAACAAGTAGCCGAATGTGAATGCCAGACAGACTCAGGAAAGGACCGGGAAAGGTGCAAGGGCCCATGACTGGGCCAGCTCTGTGCCCGTGTGGCCCCCTCCCACACTGCCTGGCCCCAGACCCATGTCCCCCAGCTCTGCCCTGAGAGTCTCTGTGACTAGATGTCTTACACAGGATCATCCACGTGCCAGGTCCATCACCACTGGGGTGGAGAAGCTGCTGAGGGCTGGTAGGAAGCCGGGCACCCCGCACTGTGCCCCATGCGCATGGCCCAGAGGAGGGATGTCCCAGCCACATCTTCTCACCCTCCCTCTGCTGCTGCTCTGCTGCCAGGTAAGGATGGGCTGTACCACAGAAGAGTGCTCTGCCCCATACCCAGCTCGCTGCCCATCCCGGGTCAACCACTGATCCATCCCTGCCCACTGCAGCCCCTCACCATGGCTTGCACTGCAGCAGCTGATGCCCTATCCTGCCTGCCCTGCCATTCACATGACATGGTGTGGCATGGCACAGAGTGTTAGCAGGCACTCACGTGTGGCTGTCCCAAAGCAGGGGTCACTGCCTGTCACAGCAGGGCAGCCCCTGTGGGCAGAATGCGGGCGACAGGTGACACTTCCTGGTGCCCCCAGGGCCCCTCTGCCCAGATCACAGATACCCTCTTTGAGAAATGGACAGACTACAGAGAGGAGTGCCAGCGCAACATGAGCCTCCTGCCTGCACCCACAGGTCAGTGCCCACGGGGGTCCAGCAGGGTTCTGGTGGGATGGGATGGGGACAGGGGCTGGCAGGGGGTCCCACTGACATGGGGATGGTGCAGAAGAGCCAGCACAGGGTCCCAGCAGAACAGGGGGCCAGTGGGGGATCCTGGTGCCCAGGGAGGGTGAGGCCAAGGCACCGCAATCTCCTGTCCTTCTGCAGAGCTGGTCTGTAACCGCACTTTCGACAAGTTCTCATGCTGGCCTGACACCGCACCCAACAGCACGGCCAGCGTGCCCTGCCCCTGGTTCCTGCCCTGGTACCACAAAGGTAAGAGCTGGCAGGCATGTGCTCCTGTGTGGTGTGTGCACACGCGTGTGTGCACGTGGTGCTGCAGGTGCTCATGCCTGTGCTGGTGCATGGTGCCCGTGGGGGCTCTGGGGCCAACACACCCCACCACCCCCTGCCCTCACAGTGAAGAACAGACATGTCTTCAAGACCTGTGGGCCAGACGGGAAGTGGGTGACGGGGCCGCGGGGACAGTCCCTGCGCGATGCCACACAGTGCCAGCAGGATGATGAGGAGATAAATGCACAGGTGGGCAGAGCTGGGCAGCAGGGGTGAAGGCATCCCTGCTTGCCCCCCTTCCTGCCCCTGCCCTTACTTGCTCCCTCCTCTTCCAGGAAAAATTTGCCAAGACCTATGGCAGCTTCAAGGTGATGTACACCGTGGGCTACTCCATGTCCCTGTGTGCGCTGCTACTTGCCCTGGCCCTGCTGCTGGGCTTCAGGTGGGGATGTGGGCACGGCTGCCTGCAGAGTGGGCAGGTGGAGACTGGGGGTCTGTGCGCAGGCACTGACAGCAGCCCCTGCATCCACAGCAAGCTGCACTGCATGAGAAACTACATCCACATGAACCTCTTCGCCTCCTTCATCCTGAAGGGTGTCTCCGTGCTGGTCATTGACGCCTTGCTCAAGACCCACTACAGTGACAAGATCGACGGCTACAGTGTGCAAGTCTGGCTGAGTGACGAGGTCAGTGCTGGTGGGGCTGGGGACTGGTGACACTGGTGGCACTGGTGAGGCTAGGGGCACAGGCACACACACAGGCAGTGGTGCAGCCCTGACCTCTGTCCACAGGCAGCTGCAGGCTGCCGGGCAGCCACAGTTTTCATGCAATATGGCATTGTGGCCAACTACTGCTGGCTGCTGGTGGAGGGCATCTACCTGCACAATCTGCTGGTGGTGGCTGTCTTCTCTGAGAGGAGCTACTTCACCCTCTACCTGTGCATTGGCTGGGGTGAGTTTGCATGGCCTGGCCCCCCTGACCCTGTTCCCTGCCATGCCTCACCTGCCACCTGTCCACCTCCCCTCAGGGGCACCTGTGCTGTTCCTCATCCCATGGGTCGTTGTGAAGTTCCTCCATGAAAACATCCAGTGAGTATCAGCCCCTGTCACTGGCTGAGGGGACACAGGGCACAGTGGGTGTGTGTGGGACTGTGGGGATATTGTGATGGCCCCGGAGATGCTCCACACCATTGCCCATGCAAAGGGCAGGGTGCCTGTCCATGGCGCTTGCTCAGCCAGGGCTGTCGATGCCACACCAGAATTCAGCAGCCACTTGGTCAAGGGGCTTCCTGGTAGTCCCCATCCCTCCCCTCTGCAGGTGCTGGTCCACTAACAACAACATGGGCTTCTGGTGGATCCTTCGCTTCCCCGTGTTCCTGGCCATCCTGGTAAGCCCACCCCAGCCCCTCACTTGGCATCTCAACATCTCTTTTGCAAGCCCTGAGAGAGCTGTGAGAGGGGCTGTCCAGGGCAGGGGGACAGAGCTGTCCTGCCTGCCTCTGCCCCTCATGGCCCACTCCAATCCATTGCAGATCAACTTCTTCATCTTCATCCGCATCATCCAGATCCTTGTCTCCAAGCTCCGTGCACACCAGATGCGCTACACTGACTACAAGTTCAGGTGGGCGCTGGGCATGGCCCACCCTGCATGCCCGTGGCACACACGCATGTGTGTCCATCTTGTGACCCCTGTCCCACAGGCTGGCCAAGTCCACTCTGACGCTGATCCCGCTGCTGGGCATCCACGAGGTGGTCTTTGCCTTCATCACGGATGAGCATGCCCAGGGCACACTGCGCTATGTCAAGCTCTTCTTTGACCTCTTCCTGAGCTCCTTCCAGGTGAGCCCAGCCCTTGCAGGACCAGCACTCTGTGGGGACTCTCAGTCTCGGTAGGGACCAGATTGGGGTGTGGCTGTGTGCCTCACACCTCTCCTCCCTCCACCCAGGGGATGCTGGTGGCCATTCTCTACTGCTTTGTCAACAAGGAGGTGAGTGGAACAGCGGGGGCAGGGCCAGCAGGGGTGCTGGGTTATGCTGATGGCCTCTACCCACAGGTGCAGGCAGAGCTGTTGAAGCGGTGGCAGCGCTGGAAGCTGGGGAGGGACCTGGCTGAGGAGTACAGGCACACCTACAGCCATGCACCCAGTGCCCGCAACGGCGCTGGCGGTGCCTGCGAGAAGCACCAGCTGGTGAGCGGCTGCACCAATGGGCTGGGGCACAGCCCGGCCCCCCAACCCGGCTCCCACCACCCTGAGAGAAGTGGGAGCAGCACTGTTGAACACCTCACCCTGGGAGACCGCCACCACTGCTACGAGTTCCCTGAGACCACGGCCGAAAGCCACTTCTGAGCCCATGGCCAGACAGGAGGGCTGTGCTGAGCCACTGGGGTGCCGCCATCCCCTGCCCTGTCCTCCCCGGACACTGGCAGGCACTGGAACCTGCTGCCCTGGTGAGGGTGCTGCGCTGAGCATGTGGACAATAGACACAAGGCAGTCGAGTGGGACTTGGAACTCTAGGGTGGGATCTGTGGGGCTGGGGAGGTTTATCCTGTGGTGCTGCCCTCGTGCACCTTTGAGTCCCTGGGCACAGTGCTGTAATTTATCAGTCCTATCTGTAAATAGGTGTGGGCCCATGCTGGGCTGCAGGGCCAGCTTCACGTGTGCCTCTCTGTGGAGTGTGGGGACTGGGGACTCCAGGGACATCGGACACATTGGGACCGTGCTCCCACTAGCACCCACAGGTGATGGCCACAGCCATGGACAAGGAGCTGGGCCACCTGGCAGGGATGAGCTGCACCAGAAGACAGGCCCCACTGCCTGCCCCACTGCCTGCCCTCCAGCCCTGCTGCCTGCCCCGTGGCCCTGCACAGATGAGCGGGGCAGACGTGCAGAAGCAGCCGCTGCAGTGCTGCTGACCAAGGCTCCAGCTCCCCCAGCACGCGCTCTCCTCTGGCTGCTAATCGGCTCTGTCCTCTCGCTGCCAGGAGCCCTTAATTAAATCATTTGGCTCTGCCACCGGCACCCCCGCTCTCCCGGGAGCTGGCCCAGCCCACGGCCGGGCAGCAGCCACTGGCAGCACTGAGCGCTGTGAGCAGCAGCAGGGTGTGGGGCTGAGGGACCCCTGTGCCAGTGGACCGGGCTGGCCAGGGCAGGAAGGGGGCACAGCGGTGCCCTAAGAGGCTTGTGCTGTGCACATGAGCGCTAAGCCCGGATGCCACAGCTTTGGGCAGCACAATCGACTGGTGTGTGGGGATTAGGCAGGTGCTGCTCCCTTGCTAGGGTCACCGTGCCTGGGGGTGGCGGTGGGATGGACAACTGCCCTGCTGTGACCCCCGCTGCCCATGGCCCTGGGCACGGGCACTGCCCATCACCCATGACACTGCTACACCTGGCCCCAAGCGCATCATGGTTCCAGGCCCCACAGGCAGCTCGGTGCAGGGGACGTGCTGAGTGGCGTGTGAGACTTGAAACTATGTCCCAGCAGCCCCGGCAGCCTCACACAGTAAACAGCAGCTCTGGGTGGGCAGCCACCCTCTCACTAAGTCCCACCCTGTCCCAGCATCACCAACACCCCATGGCCACGGCATGCCGCCCACGCCAGCCAGCACGAAGAACAGCAGGAGCCACACTGTCTGCGAGGAGTGGAGGGGGTCCCAGACCACGGCGAGGCGTCAGCGGGGCTGGTGGGGCACGAGGAGGGCAGCCGCGGCCCCGGCCATGCAGCACTTGGCTCCGGCAGCAGCACCCAGCCTAGCACGCAGTAATTTTCCTCTGTTTACTTGACAACTCACTGTCTGTCCCAGCTGAACGGGACCCAGCACCCGGGGGCCATTGCAGCACTGGCAGCGGGAGCGTGCGCAGCAGTGATGGGGGCAGAGGGTCTGGGCTGTGGGGTTGGAGGGCTGTGGCAGCAGCACTGTGTGGCCGTGAGGACACAGGGGCCATTGTCGGACTGGGCAAGGTGAGGGGAACACAGAGGCTGGGGTCTGCCCAGGCCCCCAGGTGCAGGGATGGGGACAGGGATAGAGAGGGGGACAGAGACCACCCTGCTCAGAGCCACAGTGCCAGAGTGGCCAGAGCAGCCCCTGTGGAGCCACTGGCCTCAATGGCCACTGCCGTCACTGCGGCCTCCCGACGTGGTAACGAGCCTAATTGAGGCAAATTGCTGAAGCATGAAGCGGTTTCTGGGAAGGTAAATATGGTCATGGCACGTTGCCGGGCCCTGTGCCTGTTGCTCCAGCGTTGCTGTGGCAACACCCTGCTGTCGACCCCCAATGCCCCACTGGGACTAGGCTCGTCCCACAGCACTGGGGACAGGGGGACTTCCAGACCCTGTCCAAGAAGGTGGTTCCATGCGTGCTACACAATGACAGGACCCTCCAGTGACCCCAAGCTAGCCCCAGCCTATGGGGTGTCCTGTGGCAACGTCCTGTGTCCCCTGGTGCTGAGGGACAGCCCCATGTCCCACAGTGCCTGGTGCCCACCAGCCCCGAGCAGGGACAGTGTCTGCTGGTGGCTGGGAGCCCCGTGCAAGCACCCAGTGTCTGCCTGCACCAGAGCACATCCCACAGCACCTGCACCAGCCAGGTGTGCCCCACAGCTGGGCACTGCCTGTGCTGCAGGGCTGAGCCTGCAGCCCTGTGCCCTGGTCATCCTCCACCTCCCACAGAGCCACGTGACCCAGCCAGCAGCTTCCCAGTATCCACAGACCCCTCATGACAGCTGGGTTGGGAGGCCAGCCCTGCTCCTGGGACGCCACTGGGAGTGGGGCCAGCCCCAGCCCAAGGACCCAGCTCTCACAGGACTGTGGCAGTGTCCTCTCTCACCACTGCTGGAACAGTACCCCTCCCTGCTGTTGCCTGGCAGTGCCCACAGCAGTGTCACCCACATCCACCCTGGCAGAACCCAGGGGCATCCTCACCCCAGGGTACAGCCTGGGCACACTCACACATGGACACAAATGCACATACACACACAGACACACACACATGCATAGATGTACACACACGCACGCACACACACAAAACATGCACACATACAGCACGCACGCGCACACACACACGTGCGCACGCGTGCAGGCACAGTCCTTGGCTGCCCAGCAGGAGCTGCCTGTTCTCAGTGCCCAGTGGGACAAAGGCACTGCCACCAGCCTGGCCAGGCTTAGAGGATGGTTTGGGTGCAAAGGGACCTTTAAAGGTCCTCTGGTCCAGCACCCACAGTGAGCATGAACACCTGCACCAGACCAGGTTGCTCAGAGCCCTGTCCAGCCTGGCTCTGTTTCCAGGGATGGGCCATCCACCATGTCTCCGGGCAGCCCATGCCACTGCCTCACCACCCTCACTGCAGGGACTCCTCCACAGAGACTGCATGGCCATCGTGCCAGTCCCTGCCTGTGGGGCTCAGCCCAGGGCAATGAACAGGGCCAGAGGAGTTCCTCGCCCCTGAGCCAGTGGCCCAGGCACTGCTGCCCCAGCCATTGCCCCCCTGGAACAGTTGGGCACCCCAGGCAGTGCTCCCCACCCTGGCACAGCCAGGCACCCCAGGGCACAGTGCCTCACAGGAAAACTGCCACTTTATCAAGGGAATTGAGCACCACAAATTGGTCTCCAAAGTCGATTCTGCCTGCTGCTGGGCCTCTTCCCACCGCCAGTCTAATTCAATGACAAACACGTTCCTCTCCTCCTCCCACCCTTTAATCTAATGAAGAGCACCATGTCCGAGGGACAGGGAAATAAACCCTGCCGAGGTAGATTTTTATAGGTAAACAGCCTGATTTCTCTGGCCTGCAGCCTCACCCCTTGCAGGGACACCTCCCACCACCTCCCCCAACTGTGTCACTGCTCTCACCCTGTTTTGGCATCAGTCTTTATAAAAATCTCCTGTTTATAGAATGAGTTTTGTACATTTTATTAGAGCTCAAGCGGCTGCTTCGCCTCTGGCTTTACTGTGCCTGAGCTGAGAGGAAAACAAGGCAGAGGCTGGTGAGGCTGCAGGACCCACACATGGAGGCCCCACTGCAGCCCCCAGGACAGCCTCAGGTGAGTGGCCAGACAGGGGGGCGGTGCTGGGCTCTGTGGCAGATGGACAGCCGCCTGCCTGGCCCAGGGGTGGGCACTGCGCTCAGCTGGGATGAGTCCCCCTTCCCATTCCCTCAGGACACATGGACACAGCTCTGGACACACGCAGGGCTTCAAGCCAGCTCTGCTGGCCTGTCAGGCTCCCCAGACAGAGGGTACATCACCAGAACAGGCAGAGAGGGGTCGTGACAGTGACAACCGTCACCTCCCGACCCCACTGTCTGTGGCTGCAGGGACACGGTGCCTGGGGCAGCTCCGGTGGCAACAGGGGCTGAGTTCTCATCCCACCGTGCTGAAATCGGGCAGCGTGCCCCAGGAATGTTTTGGTGATGGAAGGTAAACAGGGTCATGGTAAGTGTCAAAATTCACAGGAGCAGAAATTCTAGCAATGCTAAGTATAGCTTAAATGCCATTAAAGCAGGAGAGGGAAGAGGATACAAGGGTATTAATAGTCTCAACATTTAAATCCCCGGTGCAGCAACAGCTCCTGGGATGCTGGGTGCCTGGAACACTGCCTGAGCCCAAGGGCATTGTGCTGCCAGCACGCAGTGCTCGCTGCACCTGCCCATGGGGAAAATCAATAGCCCCAGCAAGTGCGAGACCAGGGCCCCTTTGCAGAAAATAAGCACAGAACAGAGGCAGCTCCTGCTCTCTGCCCCCCATCCCCAGCACAGGGAGCAGGGCCAGGCAGCAGCACCACACTGAGGCGGCCCCAAAAGGACACCAGCGTTTATTTACAACACTCCTCAAGTGACAGACCACAGAGAGAAAGGAAAGGGAACAGCACAGCTTAAAGACTCAATAAAGGAAAGGTACTGGCAGCCCCCAGTCCCCACAGCCCTCCCACAGCCGCTGGCGCTGGGCAGGCCCGGCAGCCCCGTCCCCGCTGGCCTGGAATACAGGCAGGCAGGGGGCTGCCGCCTCCCCAGGGAGTGGCCCTGCAGCTCACGTGGGCAAGGGTGGCACAGTCACTCTCCCCAGCTCAGGCGATGGTGCAGGAACCACCCAAGCCCTGCCAGGAGCAAGGGGCCCAAGGAACACCCCCCAACATGGTTCCACCACCTACAGCCCCCAGGGCAAGTTGTGGGGCCAGGTCTCTTCCAAGGGTGTGTATCTGGAAAATGGTGCTGGTACAAAACCACAGCGCTGCTGGGGTGAGGAGCCCCCAAGCCTCACTCCGTGCAGCCCCATGGCTGCTGCCTCCCACAGGGCTACTGAGGCACTGAGGCCAGGGGGCTGCAGATGGCTTGGGCCCCTCTGAGCACCTCTCAGGCACCTGAGGCGGGACAGCCCACCTCTTTCCATCTGCAGGGAGGGGAACAACTTCCCCTCAAGCACCACAGGGATCTTGGCCTGCTCTAAGCACACGGAAAATCCATCCTCGGCTGTGGCCCGTGTGCTCCGGCAGCCCAGGCAGCAACTTGCTGCCACAGTGGAGCTAGGAGTAGCCTGGCTGCAGCATGCCCAGCCCTCAGCTGCACAGGCAAGCTGGATGAGGCACAGGGACAGACCCGACTGTCCCTTCTGCCCACATCCCGCCCCTGCAGCTGCGGGGCCTTGGTGCAGAGACCTGGCGCTGCCCATCTGCTCTGCCCAGCCCCGCCCAGCACCCGAGGCAGCGGCAGGACGGAACGGGAGATCGGGGAGCTCAGTGTGAAGGGAGGAAGGACAGTTTGAGGCCAGAGAAAGCTATGAGTGGGGGGCTGGAATCCTTTGCAACAGACTCTGGGCAGCCTTGGTAAGCCGCTGAGCATCCTCGACCTCAGGCAGCTTCAGAGCCAGCCCCAAAGCTGACTGGCTCTCCCGCGGGCTTTTGGGAGCACAGACCAGAGGAGGAAATCAACACAAAATTTCAACTTAAATCTGCTTGAGGACCTTAGGAGAGCAGCCAATCCACAGGGTAGGACCCGCCTTAGGACTTCTTTGCATCCTGTGTGTTCCTCCTCTTCAGATCACCCAGGTCGACGGGTTTAAACGCTGCAGGGGAGACAGGAAGAGACTTTGGCGGCAGAAGCAGTGTAGACCCCGCCCAGGCCGCGCAGCCCCCGGGCCGTCACAGCCGGGGTGGTGCCCCCGGCCCCCGCACCTTTCAGGCTGGGGTTCGGCATCTTCTCCACGTACTCCTCGACCAGGCCGCGCTCGGAGCCCATCTGGCTGCGCAGGTCGCGCTCCACGCACTGCCAGGCTGCGGGGACAGGGACAGGGGCCGCTCGCCTCGGCCGCGCCGCGCCCCCCGCGCCCCCCTCCGCCCCGCGGCC
>VZRE01013335.1:348453-360642 GCA_013396775.1 Cephalopterus ornatus
CCGCCGCCCAGGCCCAGCCCGGGCCCAGCCCCGGCCCTCGGGCGGGCGCAGCCCCGCCGCCCCGGCCCTTGGGGCCGCTCCTCGCCGCGCCCGCCTCAGCGCAGCGCGGTGGCTCCGAAGAGCTGCACCAGGTCCTCGTACTCGGGGTCGATGAGGTCCGAGGGCTTCTCCCCGTCGTCGGTGGTAGCCTCCAGGCTGGCCCCAAGGGACAGGAGGTACCTGCAGGACACGGAGCTGAGCCGCCAGGCCGGGCATCCCCGGGCATCCCCGGGCCCGCAGCGCCGGGAACAGCACGGCCCAAACAGCCCTGGGGGCAGCGCAGGGACCGGGCACCCCCCCGGAGGAGCCGCCCAGACCCCGCTCCATCCCGGCACTGTAGTTTCTGGGGTTCTGCAGCACCGGGGACCCTCGCAGCCCCTCACCTGGCTATATCAGCATAGCCATCGCTGCAGGCCATGTGCAGGGGCGTCCAGCCATTCTCATCTCTCTGGTGGATGTCGGCGCCATATTTCACCAGGAGCTTGACACAGTCCAGGTTTCCTGTCAGCACGGCTTCGTGGAGAGCTGCCATGCCTGGAGGGACAGGAGGTGTGAGCCCTGGCCTGGGCAAGGGTTCTCCATGCTGAGCTCACAAGTGCAGGTTGTGCACAGACCAGGAAAGGAGTGCCAGGAACCCTCCTACTCAGGAAAAGAAACAAAGACTGAGGAAGCCAGAGGAGCTGCCACGGATTCTTGTTCCCCTTCTGCAACATAAACACGAACCCACTGCACCAGCCAGGCAGGACAGAGGGAGGGAGAAGGAGTTTCCCTGTACTCAGAGCAGCTGCCCTGAGTCCTGGCTGAGACTCACACACAGACACGAGAGTCTCTGGGGTCCTGCTTTGCCTGAGTTTCAGAAGATCCTCACTAATTAAGAATCAGTACGGATGGAGGAAGCCTGGTGTCATTTGAGCTCCTGTCTCTGTGGCCATGTGATGGCAGAAGCTGAAGCCAAGCACAGGAAAAGGACAAATCTGGGCTCTGCAGCAGCCCATATAGATCAAGGCATTCCATAAACAGTTGCTGTTGAGGTTGACTGCAAACAGAACACAAAGCCTTCCCCGTGAGTCCCCGGGGGCAGACATGCAAGAGGGAGCAGTGCCTATGAGAAAAGGGCAGAGCCAGGAACAAATGCAGAGCCTTTCCCCGCTCTTCCTCAAGCTGGGGTGAAGGCAGGAGCCAGGGTCCTGCCCAGAGTTCACAGACTAGCCCGTGCTCGCTGCTGCTCTTCAAAGTCTCACCACACTGGAGGTGCTCTCTTGGGCCTTGGAGGGACCTTGAGGCCAAGCTCCCCCCTTCCCACAGTGTGCACTGACCGTGCTGTTGAGGGGAGATGTCGGGGTCCTGGCTCTTGGGCCCTGCCGAGGGCACTTCTCACTAGGGAGGGACTCAGCTCACTCCAGCTCTGCCAAAGGTGGCCATGGGCTGGCTCCTGTGTCCCTCGGGGCCCCACCAAGCTGTGCCGCCACTCTGCCCCAGCTCTGCTGACCCTGGCAGCACTCACCAGAGGGGTAGATGGTGTCCAGCGTCACCTTCCTGGCTCTTATGAACCTGCCCACCTGTTCCAGGTCCCCCTGCTTGATGTGGTCCTGAAAGACAATGTCGTTGGGGAAGTGCACAGAGCGCGAGGCCCTCAGGCGCGGGGTGTACCAGCCATACCGGGGCACCGACACAGGGCAGTAGTCCCTCATGCTGACAGCAGCCTTCAGGCACAGTGGCATTGGGGTTGCTTAGCGCTCAGCTCAGCCCCTTGCTGCCCTGTTCTCTCCTCTTCTGCCTGTCAGGGCTCTCCTTGCTTCAGAGCTATGCTGTTCCCCACACTGCTGTGCTCCCGCCGCGTCCGTGTCCCCAGCGGGCACGTGTCCCCTCACCGCAGAGAAGTGGCAGCCGCCGTGCCCTCCTACACTCCCAAGGCACATGCAGGAGGTGGCACTTGGCACTTGCAGCTCACCCGCAGGCCCTTGGCCCAGGACTGATGGTTCTCTGGGGGCACCGTGTTATAAAGGCTCCCCTGGGCTATTTTGGGGACATGCAGCTCATGCTATTTGCCGTGATGCTTCGTAATTGAGCTGCCCAGGCCCACAGCCTCCCACTTTTGGGCAGAAGTTGGTGTCTCATCTTACACCCACCTGTTGATGTGCCCATCCAAGGGGTCAAATCTACTCTTGCATGGATAGCCCTTCAGAGGAGCCTGGAAGCAACTTCTCAGCAACAAGCCCTCCTGGGAGAAGGGGCCCAGGCACAGTTGCCAACACAGGGAACCAGTCGCTCATGTCCCGACCAGCCAGTGCAGCGTGGACATGCCAGGGCTGTGGTGCCAAATGCATCCAGATCTGTTCACCCTTCTGTAGCTGCATGGGACAACTTGAAAGAAGCAGGAGGAGCAGTGCTGCCCGCCCAGCACGCCTGTGACAGCGCATAGCCCAGCATGGGGAACATGACCGGTGAATCAGGTGTACCCTGTGCTCTAGTGAGGACAGAAGTACTGCTGATGCTCCGGAGGCAGGTGCAGAACCAGAAGCCTGCACTGCTGGTCCCTGGTGTTCCATGTCCTACTTCAGACTGGGAAGCAGCTGCTGGTGAGGACAGGCTGCTTGGAGCAGCTTCAGAGGAACAGCAGAAGAACAGCACCACCACCAGACAATTCCTGCCTCCAGTACTCTCCAGCTACACTGTCACAGGACCAAAACAGACCATCTGCCGCAGACAAATCACTCAGGTCCATCAAGCATTCAAGCAACTACTGCTTTTACCCATTAAAGTTTGGGTATGTCAGACACATGAGTGTTTTGTGCTCTGGGCTGTGCTGATGGGAATTATCCAGGCAGATGTGTCAGAAAAAAATCCCTGTGCTGCTTAGGAGTCAAGGATTTCACTCTGTCCCTCCTACAGCAGACCCTTGCCTCAACCCCAGCAGCGTGGTGAGCCACACATCTGAGAACTCCTGCCCTTGTTTATCTGCTGGCAAATACATCGATCTCTTGACTGAGTCTCTGCTCGGGGTTACATCAGCCAGAACACAACACTGGGGACAGAACACTTCCAGCCTACTTTCTTGGAACAGCAATTAGCCACATACATGAGATGGATGGTGAAGTCCTGCTCTGGCACAAGGAGCCTTGTGCTAGGAGAAGAGCCCCCTCCTCTTAGCTGAGCATGGCAGATCTCAGCCCAGGACCAGGAGAGAATCACTGCAGAGCTCAGCCTTGGTTACACTTCAACTGGCTCCAGAAAATGGACCTTTTTGAGCTGAGTCCTAGACAGCACCTTCTAGTGGAGCTTCTTGCTAGTGGGGCTCCTTTCCTCCCCCACCCCAAAACACAAGGCAGCTGTTACCAACCAGCGCAGGCCACCAGCACTGCCTTGCTCTGTTGGGGTGCAGCGCTGGCAGCAGACCCCTGCCCAGGTTCAGTTGTGCAGGATCACAGCCTTGGAGGAAGGTGTCTTCAAAGTTCCTCCTGGCCGTAACCACAGGTACAGGTCACACACACACATCTGGCTGCTGTTCTCTCAGGGACCACCCTTCCTGATCCCTCAGTCAGCAGGTACCTGCTCAGCCCCAGCCCTGGCACTGCTGTGCCCAAGACTTGGGAACACCACACAGGACTCTGCCAGGGCTCAACTCCTGGGGAGCCACAGGAGGAGGCTAGAGCTGGAGACAGAGAGACAAGTGTTGTCCACCACCTCAGCACACCCCTCCTCAGTGACAGGTACCAAACAACTCCCCCAGTTGCCCTCTAGCCTTACTGTGCCCTCACCCCTGTAACATTTATAGCATATTTTCAAACCGAAATACCTTCAGCAGCAAGTAGCATGTTTGGAAATAGCAGTGTGGCTCATAGGGTCATGTGAGCCCAGCTGGCAGAGCCACAGTAACCCCAGCATGCCCTGGTTCACTGGTCCAGAGCAAGATCCCCTCATGCCAGCCAGCTGGCCCAGGGGCCACACGTTCCCAGAGTCAACTCACCCCTAACAGAGCACCTGCACACACCCGTGGAATCTGGACAGGGCGTGGGCAAGTTTTTTTTCCTTTATCAATTATGTGGAGAAAGCTGACCCACACCCCAGTGTAGCAGAGTCCCCCAAGACTCATCCTACAACTCTGATCCCTTTGCAGGGCAGGTTCAAATACTCTATACTTTGATAAAAGACCAAGAAATGTAATAGTATTAAAATCTCAACTTTATTTGGCCGTCAAATTCAGTACCAATGTTATTGTAGCAGAATGCTAAGAACCAGGCTGATGCAGCTCAGGCCTTTGAGGCACTCCCCCACTCATGTTCCCAAACCCCAATAATTGCAAATGTCCTGTTTGATCTGTTTCTCAGGCCCTCCCCCACCACCCACTCGCCAGGTCAACCCACCCAAAACAATTCATGGAAAGGGATTGCAAATCTTGCCTTTGATCAAAATGATGGAGACACTGCTGGTGAGCCAGTGGCCACCTCTACCCTCAGAGCCTGCCACAGCCCGTGCACACAGTATTCCACCCTTCCAGGTATTTGGAAGTGTCATCTCCAAGTGTCTTAAAGCAGAGGGGAAAGGAACATCTGGCCACCATGAAGAGAAGCACCTTCACATACCCCTTTCCCCAGGAAGCCATCAGCCCTCTGCCTCTGCCCCTACATATACTGAAGGCCCAGCCCAGAAAAGAACAGCTGAGGCCATTAAGGACCTTGCCAGGTGCAGATATCAATTATGGGCTTTAGTTTTAAAAGAGAAAAAGAAAAAAGCTTTCTTGGAAGATGTTAGTGGCAAGGCTCCAGACTGTCAGACCACTGAACTCCTGGTAACACCCCACAACCTCCTACTGCTCAGAAGAACAGAGTACTCCAGACAAAAGCTGTGTACAAAAAAGTACATCACTATAAAAAAAGAGCCCAGTTGGCTGGGCTGGCTCCCTAGTGACAGCTCCCTTCTTAAAAGCCAAAAAGAAAGAAAAGTCAAGTGTACAGACAAGTGAGGGTAAAGTGTTACTTTAAAAGCCAATCCCTGGATTTCCAGTCATTCATCTTCTGCTTTAAATCTTAATGGGTTTCTGACTCCCTGGCTGCATCACAGCAGCCAATTTAGTGTCTAATTTTTTGGGTGATGTAGATCAGTCTTCTCTTTACAATTCATCCTTTTGGAGTTTCTGCTCATCCTCATCACCTTCCTCAAGGTCTGTCTCTTCATCCGTCTCCAGGTCCTCCAGATCCTGTGGAGGTTACAGACAGCTCCTGGTTTCTGGCACGAGGCAGATCCAGAACCAAGCACAGAGCCACAGCTCTGATCTGATCACTGCTCTCTGCTGCCATGTTAACAAAACATCCAGTGAGGAGCTTCCAACTAGATACACAGGTATGTAGTAGCACTGATCCCACAGCCCAGTTCCAGGTGCTGAGCAGGAGTTCCCTAGGGAACAAGCCCTCCGTGCCCCAGCAGCGTACAACCACAGCGCTTCTGCTTCTCACACCCACTGGGTGCTCTCTGGAAAAGGAGCCCATTGCAGGCTCGCAGCCAGCTAGGCGGCACCTGAACAGGTCACACTGTGGGCATTTGCTCACCAGCAATATCCTCTCCTGCCACATAATAACCCAGGATCTTAGGACTAAGGATTCAGGCACAGCACCAGATCTGAGCCGTGCTCAGAGTTCCCAAGGCCCAGAGCGCTCCACTCACATTACTCACATCATCAGCTGCTGCACCATCCTGACCTCCACTCTCCAGGAATTTTTTGAAGCCTTCTAATGTCCTCTCCCCGTTATAGTCGATGACCTACAGAAGGAAAACATGAGGATACTGGTTATGGGCACTACTGACCCACACCCCTGGACAGGAGAATTCTCTTTCTGAGCAACAGTGAACATGCCAAGCAAAAGGGAATTTAAAAATTCACCTTCACCCATATGAGACGAAGGAAAACAGCTCAGCCACTAGACTTCAGAGATCACTGCGAGGAAAGAATAGCCTGCAGATGAGCACACTGTCCTCTATGCTCCCTCTTCTCCCCATTCCCACTTCCCACCTCCCCCAAAATCTTTCCTACAGCACAGCCCCCCCAAAAGGGTCTCGGGTGTCCTGTAGAGTTGATGTGTTCTATCCCAACAGAATGCAGAGCCCTCCCAAAGGCCTTGTCCAAGATGATACTCTAGCAGGCAGCTGAGCATTCCCGTGCTCCCTGGCTACGCGACCACATGAGCTCGGCTCCTGCTTACATTTCTGCCAGAGCCTGCAGGGAAGAACTTGAGTGTGGGGAAGCTGTGGATTTTCACTGCCTCCACTTCATTAGCTGTCGAGTCCATCTTGGCAATGACAATGTTCTCATGGTCCCTGTAAGTCTCTCCCAGCTTGTCCCAGATTGGAGCCAGCTGCTTGCAGTGACCACACCATGGGGCATCTGTTAATTACAGAGACAGAGCTGTACCAACAAACTAATGAGGTACCACCCCTTCCGAGCCAGACAGTTCACACACATCTTTGCAACCAAGGCACTGCCTTTGGGGCCTAGACTCTGCTAAAGGCTTTCTCCCTAATCACGGTCACACAGTATTTTGGCACTCCTTTCACACACCAGTTACTTGGAATCAGCTGTAGGTAGATACTCACAGAACTCTACAAAGACATTCTTATTCTCATCAAAAGCTACTTCTTCAAAGTTCTTCCCAACCAGGACTTTGACAGGTTGTTTATCCCAGTCTTCAGGAAGATCCTGACTCATCAGGTGGGGCTAAGAATAAGAAGTGAAATTCAGAGATTGCTGCTTGGATGGAACATGTGATCACATATCCTGAAAAACTCAGGTTTAACCACCCCCGGCACCTCTGTTACTGGCTGTGAGCAACCAGATGAATCGCTCACTTCCTCTTCTCCCACAGAAAGTCTCCTTCATGCCCTGACCCACTGGGAATAGCAGATGCTGTTGTGCAGAGAGAAGGCCAATGGAGCTCTGCAGGAAGGAAGCAGCATTGCTGACAGCCCCATTCACAGGGGACTGAGCTTTGCTGCACCATTCCAGCCCCTCCAGTGGACAGGCGCAGACAGCTATACACTGGGCCACACAACTCACACCTTCCACGGGCTCTTGGCAGAAAGAGCAACTGGAGAAATAGCACAGTCCTCCCGGGCAGAGCACAAGGGCTCAGCTATGCCAAACTGCCAGTACCTGGCTCGCTCTCCTACAGCCTCCATGCCCCAGCAGTTTTGCCCTTCGTTCCTCAGCACAAAGCCCATGGGATATTTCGTGCAGGAGACAGAGATGTTTCTCAGACTCGCACAGCCCCTCACAAGGAGTGTTTCTGTTCCTCCTCAGCCAGCCCATTCACCACGGGCACCATTTATCCACATACCTTGATCTTGCCCTCCAGGAACTTGTTACAGAACTCTTTGATCTTGTCTGCTGTCAGCTCATCAGATTCAGGTTTGTATTTGGTCATTTCTTCCTCCAGGGTGATCAGACGTACAGCTGGGCACTCTTCCTTCTTTAGGCCAAAGAACTCCAAAATCCTCTGGTTGTCACTGTGGTCACTGTCTATGAAGATGAACAGGATCTTGGGAGGAAAAGGTGAAAGGCAGGAGGTGAACACAAGTACCTCATGGCTACCACACTTCACACATGCAGTCACACAAGTGTAGCTGAACAGGGCTCTCTTCCTCCCCTGTCCCAGCAGAGAGAACTGGCTGCAAATCCCCTCCACAGCTGCTCCCTGTAAAGACAGGGCTACACTCCTCTGCAGAAGGCAGTCTCAGGTCATGATCTAAGAAATCCATCTCACCTTCCCTTTGAAGTTCCCAGCTGCACTCTTGAAGTTGTCCAGCTTCTCTTGATAGTCAGACACACTTTTTGGTAGGAACAGCAGAATATGAGTCTTGATCTCTCCTCCAAAGATTTTAGGAGCAGTCTGAGGAGTAGAAAATAAAATTTATTTTTGGAAGAGAGGCAAATGAGTGTCCAGACCAGTTTGACTCTACTATTCTGAGCAACCTACAGGAGCCTCCAAAACTGCAGAAAGCTCTGCACAGCAAGCTCATACCTCCTTTATCCTGTGTTCTTCCCACTTCTCCATACCCCCAAACTAGTGTCAGCTCCACAACAAAACATGTCCATGGAACCTACAACTGGAGCTTTTCTATATTCTTGCAGCAGCCATGGGAAGGGCCTTACCAGGTACCTAAAGACCCACCTGCTCAGTGAACTCTATGACCAGAGGCAATGAATTAGACTTGATGAAGTTCAGCAGATTATCTTTTGTGAGATCCCCTTCAAAGTTGTTTCGGCCTTCATCAAACTGCAAGAACAGACATTCTTTATTAGAACACTTCCCACATAAATGTCTCAAAGCCTTCACACCATTCACTGCCCCAAGGAGTATCAGCTGCACTCATTCAGAGCAGACTTCCATTTCAACAAGGTCACCACATGTCCACATAAAGTCTGGATTAATGTGTCTAAGTTCCTGGCAAGCAAAGCCTTAAATCACCCCCCAGCAGGAGGTGAGCAGCAACAACAGCCAGCTTCGATCTCAGCCTTGCTCTGCACCACTGTGAAACCGCTGATGGAGCAGGTCACTAAGAAGGACCCTGAGCAGCCACCTCCAGCCCTGCAGCACAGGCAGCTTCTGCTGCACAGGAATCAGTGGTGTCAGAGCAGACACAGCAGCCAGACAGCACTGGGAACATCCGCCAGCAAAGCCTGCAGCAAACAGTGATTTCCTCAGGTCTGGGAGGTCATTCCAGTCTCTGTTGTTAGAGACAACAGCACACATTGCACATCATACCAGAGACGCCAGGTCCTGTTTTATACACGGCCGTGACCCATATCCCTGACCAGGATTCTCAGAACCCTCTGGCAGCCTGGAACAGGAACAGCTGTAGAGGCCCATCAAGGTTAGAGAGAGGATGTGCAGGAGGGCACTGGCAGGGCCATGCTCGAGTTGCTGGCAGAAGCAGGAGAGTGGACTCAGATAACTTTCTGTTAGGGGAAGCACACCAGCCTCAGCAGAAAAGCTGAGGACAACACTTAGCATTGGAAAATAACTTTGCAAACACTTTGAGGAGCACTGCAGGTCACCTCAGTGTCTTCAGGACAGCTGCGTGAGGGCCCATGTGGGTCTGGACAACTCACATGGAGTAGCAATGAGCCAAACCTTCTCAGTTCAGACGCAACTGACTAGGGAGCTGAGCCAAAGCCCAGAAACAACACAGGTGACAAAATGAGCCATCAGGCTCTTCTGCCCCAGTGTTTGGTTACTGTGGGTGCTCTTTTTCTCCTTAGTTTGGAGTGCACATGTCCAAGTGCTCCCATGGCACTGCCCTGCCACTGCACCGGAACAGGAAGGAACCGCCAGAAGCTGGACAGACCTCGGCTGCTCCTTCCACCAGAGCCCAGCACTCCTGCCCCATCCCAGCCTGGCACAGCAGTCACTCCCGCTCCCAACATGCCTCAAGGGGTGCCAGGCCCAGAACTCTGCCCAGCCCAGCACTACCCAGAGTGGGACATGCAAAGCTACTCACATGACAGGAGCAAGGTACAGATACCGAGTCAGCCAAGAACAAAACACTGCTCCCTTCCCTCCTGGCTTTGCTATGCATTTTGAGCTTGTTAGTCAGATAAATTACCTGCATCCTCAGCCACAGTGACCCAAGGGCCCCTCTGACTCAGAATTTAAGTCTACAAGCTTCCAGCACCATAAAAATAACTACAGTGCCAGAGACGTAGTGGAATAAAACACTATTTCAACTGAATAAAGAATATAAGCCTTGGGGCTGCCTCAGGTCATGCTGGGCAGTGATGACTGATGAGACTACAGGTTTAGTAAGTCTGAAGCCAAAGCAGCTTTGTCCTGCATCCCAGCACCCAAAGGGTGCAGAGCAACCAAACCTAAGGAGCCTCTCCTTGTCTGCTCAACCCTGGAATTTCATCCCAGTGACTGGATCTTCATGCCATCATGAGTACATTTATTTGTGATTCTGTAGGTAGTCAGCATCCCTCTGCACACAATCCACTGCCTCAGTGCAGTCAGCTGGAACTGCAGATCACCTTAGGAATTTCTCTAGAGCCCCCGCACTGCAGAACCCACAGCGCTGAGACCAAGCAGCTCCCAGACACAGCAGGGACTGACAGCGGAGGCCAACAGTGAGCAGGGAAAAGCAACTCTCTGAGCCACAACCAAAGAGCACCACAGCAGCCAGAGGGCTCAGCTGCCATTCTCTTGGGCCCGTCCAAGTCCTGGGGGGCACAGCAGCCTCCTCAGTTACAGCCACAGGTGCTTTAAACAATATGTGACTATTGCTGCACTGCAGGGAGCTGAGGAACAGGGAAGCAAGTGAGGGAACAGCCTGGACCCAAAGCCCAGCAGCTCTGGGAGGGCAGCACAGGGGTGGGAGATTGACAAGGCTGCACTCTTCAGGTCCCTGTCACTCTCCCATCCTATGAAAGGGCCAAGGCTCTGCTCTGAGGCTTGGGAACACAGCCACACTGACAGCACAGGTCCTTTGCTGTTTTGTCCAGGGCTGCTCTTGTCTGAGTCTGACTGATAAGAGAGAAGGGAAGAGGCAGCAGACCCCAGTGTGGTGCTCAGGCTTGGCACCAGCCAGTACCTTCTTGAAGAGGACAACACCGTCCTTGCTAAGCTGGTAGTTGGAGAAGACATCAGCACTGGAGGAAATCCCAAAAGGAATATCATCCACAGCTTCTGCTGCCAACAGGAACTCCTTTGCAGCCTCTGATGTCAAATCCTGGAGAGCAAAGAAAGGTGTCTCACACAGGCCACATCACCTGAAGCACTCACATCTCAGGGCTCAGCCCAGAGAACTGGAAGATCAAGTAAGGCAGGACAGCGAGTGTTGCACAAGGCACAGGGCCTTCCTCAACCAGCAGGAAGGCCCCTGACACATGCAAGAGTGTCTCCAAGGGAAGCACAAACTCTACCTTAAAGAAGCCAATCACCACCACTTCACTGGAGTCCACCAACTCCGCCGCTGCAGCTGCATCGCTCAGGGTGGCGGCAGCCGGGCCCGTGCGCTTCTTCAGCCAGCTGACGATGTCCTCTGCTTCCCTGCCAGCTGCACCAGGAGATAACAGCGAGTCACTTTCCCCTGCTGACTGAGTTAAAGACCACAAAACCCTCAAGTTCTCAGACACCTTTCAGCAGCTGGTCGAGAGGTCAGCAAGAATCAAGATATCGTTTACGCAACCTTTCCCTTTCACTCCTGGTGTAATTGAGCTAATCCATAATTGATAAGTCAAGGTACAAGGGGCTCCCGGGAATTCATTCTCCTCTCACCTCTAGCCCGAGTCCTTAAACTTTGACCAGCAGCGCAGCACTTCTCCAAGACCTCAGTATTACTCATACAAATACATCACCTTTACCTTCCCTGATTACTATTCCAGATGTTACCCTCAGTGCCCAGCACTGGTCCGGCTTAGCTGAATTCTGTTGTGGCCTTTCTTGCAGCTCTCTCACACTCCACGTTTGCCCCCTCACCCAATGGCTCAGGCATGTTTCCGGTTCTGGGCTCCGCATTGCTCGAATCAAGTCAAGCCACGGAATAAAACAAGCTCAGGTCACTCTGGCTTCCCATGCAAAAGCAATTCCATCAGCTCTAGCTCACATTAGAGATCTCCCCAGGTTCAGGTGAGGGAGCCCATGAAAGGTTGGGCCGTTTCTCGCCAGCCCAGCGCCGCTCCCGGGTCGCTGTCACCCGTGGACCTTGTCCAGCCAGAGCAGCACAGCCCGAGCACGGGGCCAGGTGCGGGGACCCAGCGCCACGTCGCTGCCCTCTGCACCCGGGCGGCACGGGCGGCACGCAATTCCCGGGCCCTGACCCCCGCGACGGCACGACACCCCCGCTCACCCGTGTACTCCTTGGGCGCGGCCTTGTCGCCGTTCTTGAAGAACTTGATGGTGGGGTACCCGCGCACGCCGAACTGCTGCGCCAGCTCCGACTCCTCCGTGGCGTCCACCTTGGCCAGCCGGATTTCCGAGCCCTCCGCCTTCAGCTTCGCCGCCGCCTTCGCGTACTCGGGCGCCAGCGCTTTGCAGTGCCCGCACCACGGGGCGTCTGCGGGACGGGCCGTCAGCGCCAGCCGGGACCCCCGCCCCGCTTCCAGAGCCCCGCAGACCCCACGCCCCGGCCCGGGCCCACCTCCGCCCGGGAGAGCCGGTCACT
>VZRE01013336.1:0-55113 GCA_013396775.1 Cephalopterus ornatus
ATCACGCAGCCAACAAGCCCCAGCCTTCATCCCCACCCTCAGTCAGTTCTGGTCATTGCCACCACAAGTACAAAGCCAGCAGCAGGAGCGAGCTCCCATGGGCTCTTTTGCCAAAGTGTCCAGCCCAAGCCACTCTGATGCCCATCTGCTGCCTTTTCTCTGCCCTGTGAAAGGGCAAGAGACACCTGAGCAGAGTCTTCTGAAGCCCCATCCCAGCACAGCCAAGGCCACCACCAAACCATATCCCTTAGTGGCACATCTACACAGCTTTTAAATGCCCTCAGAGACGGTGACTCCACCACTGCCCTGGGCAGTCTGTTGCAATGCTTGACCTGCCTTTCAGTGAAGAGTTTCCATTATAGTCAACCTAAAACTCACCTTGTGCAACGTTAGGCAGTTTTCTTTCATCCTATTGTGTGAGCAGTACCACTTCTCTCAAATAGTCCATCTCCCCAGCCTTAAGGTCTGCGCAGCAGGATGACAAGAAAGAATCATTTACTACACTGCTGTAGCTCAGGTTTCTGGATAAATGGGGTGACAGCAGCACCAGACACAATGAGGCTGAAACACTGGTGCTAAGGTAGACCTTAGACACCATTTCCTTGCTAGGGTTTTGCTCACATATAATTCTTGAAAGATTTGGTTCCAAAACATTAAAGGAAATCCAGCCTTCTTTTCCATGGGGCAAAATTCCAAAATACCATGAAAGTACAGGCCTGGAAATGTGTGGATATAGTCAGTTTGAATGTGGGTAGCTGATTTTGGGTTTAGCTTCCTTTAAAGAAACCCCATAGTTTAGGTTGATAGTGAAGTTAGCAGGGATGGAGGAAGAGTAAAAGATCCAATTTCAGTGAATATGGAATCTGTCTTGGAATAAGTATCCCATAATATTTCACAAACGGTCTGAGCAGTCATTGCAGCACTGGGAGATGTGTAGGTTAGCTGGTCCCAGTAGTGTCTGGGGCTCTAAGTGGTAGACAGTTGTACAAGCAGGGTACTTGAGTGTTTGGACCACAGACACAAATCTTCTCTTTTATGAAGTGTCCCATTCATTCTTCTGTCTGAGAATCCTTACCAGGAACTTCAAAGGTCTTTTCTGAAAAGGGCTCCATAAGACTTTTTGATTTTCTTAAGGAAGATGAAGAAATGTATCAGGCATTGCACACTACATACTTCAAGGCTCTCAACTGGACAGTTCAGTCAACCAAATCGTCACTGCCTTTAGAGTTTGAAAGGAGAAATTTTGGGGAAAAAGAAAATAAAAATTCGTGAGGGTCTGTTTTCTTCTTGCAGGCATTTTCTTTCAGTTATCTAATTTCAGTTATCTTTATAAAAGCATCTCCTGCATCTTTAATGATTTTTTTCCAAATCAGATTAACCTAGCACAGTATTTAATAATGAATTCCACTCAGCGTGCCAGTAGAACATAAAAGTTCTTTTGTCTGATCTTAGACAAGTTCTCTAATAGGTAAAAATGAGATCCACAGGGCAGAATATGCTAATACATTATGAAAAGAATTTATTAGAATTTCTGAAAGGTATTTGACTTATCTCATAGCACGTTTAATGCAGTTTCATGATTATCAGCCCTTTTGAGCTTGTTGCATTAGAAATGCATGAGGAGCTGAGGAAAACATTTGCAAAACATTTTTGCATCTCAACAGACTGTTCCCATTAAACTGTTACTGTACTTTAGCTTTGTGCTTTACTAGAACTGCAAAATGTGTAGGTCCAAGCCCTAAACCCCGTATTAAACTCTTTCAGTTCTGTGAGGAAGCTCAGCTTTCTGGGTGACATCAATCTTTATAGCAGTCTGAAACAAACCCCTGAAACTTCTAGGTTTTAACTCAGTCCTGTCCTGTTCAGTGACTTTTTTTGTCTGTTTGATTGGAAGAATACGTATGATATGAATCCCCCAGGAACTTTATCCTGTGAGTAATAAATGAGCCTGCGGCATCTGCCTTGTTGATGTGAGGGATAAATACCAAGCCTTATGACTGACACTTATGTAAATCACAGCAAACATCAGAAGGTATATGACTAAGAGTGAGATTGATGTCACCTAAAATTAGACACGTTTATTTTTTATGATTGCTTTATTTCTCACTTTGTTACCTTTTTCTAAAATGCAAATTCTAAACAGGAATGGAAGAGATCTAAAATTAGACACAGTTTTAATATGGCAGATTGTAAATACTGAGAACATTTGGATGAACTTTTAGGTGTGAACATTCCAAAACAAAGGGGGTCTTGAGCGTTGTAGTTGTGCTACTCTGGCTTCTTGTTTAAGGCTCCTTGGAAATTGTAAAAATATTTCTCAGTTAAGGACAGATGAGCCCCTGATGAGCTAACTTTCTGCAGTGCTTGGATAAACATGAATTTAGATGCCACACAACAGTCAAATGTGTTTATCAATACATATTGATGAAGAGATATGTAAATGTATGTCTGTATTTGTTCAGAGGCCTGAATAAATAGAGGAATAAATTTAATTAGGCATTGCGATGTCTCCCTTACATTGTTAATGACAAAAGTTCTGGAGTTTCTTCTTGCAGTCTATATAACTGCAGGATCAGGAACAGTAAAAAGTGTTTGCTACCCTTTGCACTGACGGCTATTCTCTGCCTCTCCTGGTGCTCTGCAGAAAAACTGAGTTGCATTAAGTCCTTGAGAAAAAGATCCAGCCTGAGGAAATCATGCTGAATAAAGTAAGATTTAAAAGTTTACGTGGTCCTGCAGATGTGCAAAACACCTGTCAGAAACATAACGTATTGGCCTCATTAGAGACAAAGATGGACTAAGAACTGCATTTCTGAGGGTGTTTAATAATTAGAGAAGGACTTTAAGTCCTACTGAATGGAAGGAATTATCCAGCTAGTCTGGGTATCATTATCTAAAAGTCCATGCAATTAAACAACGTGAACTGAGATATCTTGAGACCAACCTGACAACAGGTGGTGACTTCTCCCTTCTGATATTTGTGGATTAAAGACGCATGCCTCCTCCAACATTTTTCCACTCTAGCAATTAACTTCAGACATATATATAAGCCATCATATTTGACTGAATTTATTTTTTCATGTGCTGCAAATCTTTTTATAAAGAAAACACTCCTCTTAATAAAAAGCCACATAGATCCTGGAATTACACAGTTTTTCTTACACAGTCCCGAATGGTCTGAAGTTCTTGCCAAAGCAGAGCTCTGAAAGACTTGTTCACATCTGTGTCCAGATTAAATTCAAATGGCAAAGCCATTGGGGACCAATTCGTGGCAGATGACAGAGAGGAAAGAAATGGGGAAAATAAATTTAGAACTGACATTTTCCTTAATGACTGTTTCTTTGAACTTCTTTTAGAAACAGCTCATTCTACTGCCAGGGGCTGCTCTTTTCCAGGGTCTCTTGTAAAAGTCAGCTGAATTTTGCAGCTGTTTTCAAGCACTAAAACCACAGGGCCTAAATATATAGACATACATTGATGTACCTCCTCATAAATTACAATGATGAACAAATAATGCTAATGACTCTACTTGCCTTCTCCCAGTAGGTATTTGGGTTCACTGAGAAGATAACACATGTTCTTATTTTTTATTTTTTTTTGCTAGCCTGGAGTATTTTTTCCTAACAATGTTTGCTCCAGAATCACCGAATCCTGCATAGTAGCTACAGGAAGTTTCTGTAAAAACTTTTCTCTATCCAGTGACATCTGGCTGTCTCAGTTACCTCTTTATGCTCTGTCCTACCCATATTATTGTAGCACATCAGTCAAAATTTCCACATTTACTCTCTCATACCTGAGACTTTTATAATGACAATCTACATTCTAACGTGTACAATGATACAGTGATTTTTTGACTTTTCAGTCCAAAAAGTATAGAAAAAGGGTTTACAAGAACATGATGGTTTCACAGTGAAAGGCTGAATGTTTATCACTGTGGATGCATAAAAACCTTGGAAGAAAATGAAATCCCATTGCTTGTCCCAGACCAGGATAGCCACTTATCCTTCTGTAGACAGAGCCTTACTAAGGTATCCTGTTTATCTGTGTTGGAGCACAGAAACTGTAATCCAGGATTCTCCTCTCACCTGAGAATCATGAGGAGACACCTTTCCCAAATCATTCACTATGGAAAATGAGTACTTAAGCACTTCTTACAGGCCATCTTCTTTACCCTGGAACAATCCTTCAGCGTTGGTACTGGGCTTTCCAGTAGTGTCTTCACCAAGATCACCATTAATAAATCGAGGCATTGAACAAACGGAATGTCAGAGCCTCCGGCATTTGCTAACGAGAGCTGTGTGCTACACCCTGCTCAGGGATTTTCCAAGTGCTTTATTGACCTCAGTTTTCCCCCTTTTATGCGTCCTGCAGAACATCTTTATCTGCGATAACCAGGGAAAGAGCGAGGTGTCTCAGGGCATCAGATTTGCTGCTTCACTTAAGCCCTTTGGAGGCTGCCAGTGTCAGTGGTGCCATTTCTGCCTTTCCAAACCAGCATCACTGAGGTGCATTAGCAGATCAGGGCACGATTAAGGGAAGCTCACACTGCTATGGCCTCGTATGAAATTGCTCTTAGACGCGAGAACTGAAAGATTGGTCTTGTGCCATCTCAATTAGGAATAAGGAAAACAAAAGCGGCCTCCCAGATAATCTTTCAAAAGTGTAATAGTTTGTGTGAAACTCACCCAAAGCGTATGAACCCAGTTGAAAAGCTCAACTGCAAATCGCAGCAGAACAGCTCTCTGTACTGCAGTTTGCCTCCCTGCCAGTCTCTTGGCAATATTATGAAAATAACTTTTCCATCATGTCGGTATGTCCGTTTTGGAGCCTGAATCTTGTGGGCCACAGGATTGCCTGACAGTGATCTCAAAGAGGCTAAAGTTAGAAAGTCAGATGGCTTCTGTTTGCAGGAAATATTGAGATTTTGAAAGCTTCAAAAGCTCAGTAGGGAAATGAGTTACAGAAAAATATTTGAAGCCTGGAAAGATCTGAATTAGTTGACAAGGGATTTTTTGATATGATTTGATTTAAACGATCTCATCTGGCTTCTTATTCCAAGCTCATAGTGACTCTTTAATACATTACCCATAACCCCTTTTTTCAGCAAAACCATTAGCTCAGCTGCATGATTACAGTGGCTGACCCACACTCTGACTTTCCAATCACAAATACAGCTGCAGGATTTTGGCTTAAACAGGGGCAGTGTAGAAAATGTCAGGAGCAGGAACCAAACTCAGACTTTGCTCCACTAAGTAGTTGTTAGAAAATTAGACTAAAATGGAATGGTTTTTGTAAGGATTACTTTTTATTTTTTTTCTGCACTATTTAGTTTGCATGTATGCAGCAATAGGTACTTCTGAAAGACTGTAAAAGGTATGACTTAAAAACTGTTTTAAACCAATGACAGTTGGAGTAGATTTTTTTTCAGAACTGTACATAAACTTGGATTTTTTCCTGCTGGGCTCTGTCAGAATTGTGCATCTTGGGGTTTTCATCTAAACAGATAGAATTTCTTCTACATAGAGGCACATTTTGAACAAGAGAGTTCCTTTTTTGATTAGGATCTTTCTGAAAGTAGCTTGCGTTGAATGTCCCTGAGGCTGAGAAAGGTATTGAACTTCCTCTCCCATGTCTCAGGGGAGTATTTTATACAGTCATGGAATTGATACTGTTGGAAATGACCTCTTAGATCCACAACTCCAACCACTAACCCAGCACCACCATGTTCACCACTAAACCATGTCCCCAAGTGCCACATACACATGTTTTTTGAACACTTCCAGGGATGCTGACTCCACCATTTCGCTGGGCAGCCTGTTCCAATGTTTAAACACCTTTTCAATGAAGAAATTTTCCACTATAACCAATTTAAACCACCACTAGCACAACTTAAGACCATTTCCTCTGGTCCTGCCAGTTGTTAAGTGGGAGAAGAGAACCACCTCCACCTGGCTACAGCCTCCTTTCAGGGAGTTGCAGAGAGTGAGAGGGTCCCCCCCAAGCCTCTTTTTGTCCAGGTTGAGCCTCCCCAGCTCCCTCAGCCACTCCTGATGCTCCAGACCCTTTCCTGACTCCATTGTCCTTCTCTGGACATGCTCCAGCACCTCAATGTCTGTGTTGTCGCCCTCCCTCCCTTCTCAGCAGACCCCGCTGTGCTCCCTCCTGAGGGGAAGGAGGCAGCCGTGGGAAATCCCTGGGGGGATCTGAGGTGAAAGGACAGGAAATTCAGAGCAGGGCTGACCAGCCCGTTTCCCCAAAGGAATGACATTGCATGCCACAGGGTGACACTGGTGAAGGGAGGGTGAGGAAGGAGGTGATGGTCTCTGCCATCACCCCAACCCTTCAGAGAGCAGCCCTATGAAGGGCAGTAGGGCCACTTCCAGCACTGACTGACTCCTGGGATGGACTGACTGACTCCTGGGATGCACTGACTGACTCCTGGGATGCACTGACTGACTCTGGGCACCAGGGAAACACATAGTCCATGATCCCAACCAAATGGACAGGGGTATGGGCTTTTAACTGATTGCCCTGGAGAAACACCCCATGTAAGACAAAGCTCTTTCTCTATCTGACCACATCTCTAAAATTTTGACCTTTGTAATGGCTAGGTCAAGAATTTCAGTGGATTTTATAAATCCAGTTGGATTCACACAGAAGACTGATTTGGATTAACTCAGCTCTGGAAATTAATGCAGGCAGTTCTAGGGAGGATTTCTGGGGACAGTGTCATGTGCCTGAAGAAATTCAGAATCTAGAATAATGCTCTTAAGTGCCAGAGTTGTGCTTAAGATTCATTTTTTATGTATCTAGATCCTTTTCTGATTCTGGACATTCTTGATTTCTGGTTTCCTTCTCTTTTCTCTGTCCTTTCCATGATCTAGTTGGGCTGTATTACCACTTTAGTCCTGCTTCCATACTAGATGACTTGAAATAACTTTTCAATTAATTTTACTTTTGGCTACTTGGTACCATTTAAGTTCCTTGATGCAAGTCTCTGAGATTTTTGTAAATAATATAGTTTGTTGTTCTGCAAAGAACAAAGAAGTGGCCTGTACTTTTTTGTCTGGGGGGGAAAAGGTGTCTCTTTGTTTGTTTTTCCTAGTGTAGCCTGAAATGCTATTTATTTATGTCCACTGAGATTCCTCTAGGATGAGAAGGATGTAGTTTTGATCATATCAAGTTTGAGAGTCATAAGGAGAAGATCCATTTCTCATTTTATCAGGAGGCTTAACAGAGCCTGAAGGAAGAAAGAGGTCATGTGCATAAGAGAGCAAGAAATTCTTGTACTTTTATATTCTAGATTTCCTTTCTTGTGCCTTGGCATTGTGTGAGAAAAGAACATAAAATAAGTTTTGCAACCTGAAATATTTCTTTATGCCCAGATAGGTTTTATCTTAATTCTAAAACAGCATTGCTCAAAAGGTCAGTGTCTGCTGGCTACCAAGTCAGGCTTTCATCCACATCCATTTTAACGTTGAAAAGGGAAACAAGAAAAAATATTCTCTTTATTGTATACTATAAGACAAAATATTCTGTTTGGGGGATAGATGAGGCAACACCACAAATACTTGAGGGACAGAAGATCTATCTTTCCCAGGACAACCAGCTGATGCACTTTCATCTGGAAGTAGGACATGCCATAATTCCATCAGTGGTACAGAAAGTGACATTGCCATTTAATGAAGAAAACAACACTCTCAACCTTAATCCGTGGTTATCTGTGTGCCCTCTTATCTCTGTGCTTGTGGAGAGAACAGCCACAGATTAAATGGCAAAGTCACTGAAATTATCTTGGTCCAAATTCTATAGGCCTGATAATGAGAACTTAAATTTGTTACCTATACTAGAGCTTAAATAATTCATACCTTGCTGCAATCTGTAGGAAATTGTGGCTGATATTCAGCTCAAGATTGTAGCCACCTAAATGTCAGTATCTACATTGTAAGGCAGATGTCTAAGTTCCTTTTATTATCAGTGAGATTTAGAGAAGAAAATTAATTAAGTTTCAGAGGTGTTCCTCCTACACTGAATTCACATGCACTTTGTCACCTTGAATAGCTCACTGGACTCCAGGCTTGCTGAACTCCTACAAATCCCTACTGACTCATGGGAGATTGGACAAACAGCCCCATTGTAAATATTTGCATTTTGCTTCTAACTTGGAATAAAATAGTTTTTCACATCCTCCTTTAATCTCCAAATATAGTATTTTCTTTACAGAACATTTCAGACTGGTGTATCATCAGTTATTAAGTACTGCTTAGGAAATGTTAAAGAAGAAAGAAAAATGAAAGATTGGATAAATGAAAGTGGGAATGATCAAGAAAGAGGAAAAATAGTCTTCAATGATAAGAAAATAATTAACCTCTGTTAATTTGTTTTTATTTTTAGGAAGGGTTAATTGCAAGGGGATTACAGGTTCTCCAGATTGCCAAAATTCTCAACTAATTACTTTTAACAACTGAAAGATGGAAGAAACAGAAATCTTTTTTGAAATATGTGGGGGTAAGGGTCTACTTTCACATTTGTCTGCTTAACAGATTGCAAGGAGGTGTATCCTCAAAAGGGTTAAACTGATATCAAGTATCAGCCCAGTACAAGTCCTTTCCTCAAACTTTGTTCTCTGAAATAATCCCATTAAAATAAGAAAATTTATTACATACCTATCTTCACAGATTTTATCAATGCTGAAAGCTTTTAAACATAATATGTAATGAAATAAACCCTGCTCACCAATGTGGTAAAATATAATAGACATCAAAGCAGATAAAAGCCCTCCTAAATCAATGTAGTAGCTCTGCAGCAATTTCTAGAACAGAAGGTGAAAATCCCCTCAATATTTGATAAATGAAGGAAAATGTATAGAAGCAGATTTATAGGACACCAGATTTGCACTCTTAAAAGACCTTCATTATGTCATTAACACCAGAGTGATAAAAAGCACTTCCATCATTCATCAGCCACATTGTGTCTGTTCTGCCGTTAAACAGATGGAATAATCCCCAATCCAAATTCCCAAAACTTTTAGAGTACACTTAGTTTCACTTTCTTGCCCTAGGCCAATCCATTTAACAACCCATCATAGCCAGGTCGGCCAAGTCTTCAAGTTGAATGTTATGAATAAGAAGCAGATTGAAAGTGACCTTTATTCTCTCTCCTCCTTCTTCTGCCACAGCCTGGCATTTAAGGTCTGAGAGAATGTAAAGACCAGGTTTTTATTCTTTTCAAGGACATTCAGGAATTTTCCAACATTGGTAAACTAAAAAAAAAAAATGCTTCTACTTCATGACTAATTCTTTCATTATTTCCATGGTTTATAATGTGCTGATAACTGACATTTTCTTAGAGTTGCCTGTCAATGCTGCCAACCATTGCTCGAGCCATTCTTTCAGTCATTGCAGTAGCTGTATTGCTTCTGTCTGCAAGTCCCAACCTCTGTCAAGAATACATTTTGTAATGTAACATGTACAACAAGAAGATACTTTCCAAAGAAGGAAGCTTGAGTTAAAAAAACGCAAAACAAACACATCAAAAGGTGAAGGTCCAGTTTTTCTTCTGTTTTTAAATATTTGTTTGCTTCTTTACCCACAGCTGCTCCTGAGCAGTGCCTAATGATGCATTTTTTATCCTTCAGGTGCCAAGTTTCTGTCAGCTGCCATTCAACAAGATGAGTTTAGATACCACCTAAAATTAAGAATATCCAGGTCATTTCCCCTCCCCATTCTCCCCTTCTGTTTCAGACATAGATACCAAAGCAAATGATATAGCTAAGTGCAAAAAAAAACCCTAAAAAACCTAAAATGATCATGAGAGAGCTAATGGTGCATTTAAAGAACACGGTAAAGGGAGAGGGAGGAGCACATCTACCTGTCTTGGGGACCTGTCAAACTTTGGTGACAGCCTTTAGACGGAATGGGTTCTGAACAAAGAAACAGCAGTCACCCAAACCATACCTCACTTTCAAGCCTCAGCTCTGCGAGTGGTTAAACAATGGATGATCTTGGATATCTAATTGAATAAGAAAGGCATCTCTTTTAGTGTATTGTCATCCTCCCTTTGTTCTTGTCACTTCCAGCAGCCTTAGATGCCCCATTCAGCTGATTTTGGGTTGATTCAGCTGCTCCTTGTCATTTTACGGGAAGCCTTGCAAGCTAGTACAGAATATCTGAACCTGAAGTGCTGTGGTAAAACGGTTTTTACACAGTAAATCAAGCATTTATCTAGCAACCAAGACCTGCTCTCCCAATCAACCATTTACTAGGTCTTTATGCATCTCATATTGATTATTTCCTTTTCTTTTCCCAAAAGGGCAGAGAACCACAGGGCTGAGGGACTGGAGGAGAGCTGACTGTTCATCCTGTACTCTATGTTAAACATTGCACTTGAAATGGATGATTAGTAAGATGTTCACTAATGATACAGATGAATTTTAATCTCGTGGCTGGAGTAACAATAAGACATTAAAATTCTTGGAGACTTGTGGGTCTTTCTGATGGACAGATATCCCTGGCTGCCTTTTTCTCTTTAGGGAGATTTTTTTATCTTCTGTTTCAAGGGACTTGATTTTCTGTTGATTTATGTCTATTTTAGGGTCCCTTATCTCTCTCACTTCTTCTGTTTCTGCTTTCAGAATGTTTCTCTTTCTTTCCTTCAGGGGCCTATTTCTCTTTGTTCTGTCTCTCATTTTCTGTGTCTGACACGTCTGCTCCCGCCTCTCCAAATGTGCAGTGTGATAGATGGGACATGACTGGAGAAAAAAAAAAAGTTTCGGTTCTCCCTGTGAGTGGAAAGGTGACCTGCAAATATCTGAACAGAAAAGGGAAGAAAGTTCACTTTTATGTGCAGAATATTTTGCACAGCAAGAGACACAGCACGCTGAGAGACTGCCCGGGAGAGAGTTTTACCACCTACCCCATAGTCCATCCCAGTAAATTTGTGCACAGTTTATCTCTTGGTCTGTGTCTATGGACGTAAAACCATATCTGCTAAAAGAGGGCCTTATTTAAAACATGCGGAAGTTTTTCCGTTGATTTCAATGGGGTTTGGATCCTCAAACTAATTTGCCTTTCCTGCTGTGATTTCAGTTTATACCACTCAGACAAAGAAGAAACCAAGGAATCAGATCCTTTGATATTTTACATTTCATACTTTCAGTCTGCTAAAAGCATTTTCAGCATCTTTTTTTATGTTTCTGTTTTAAAACTTCAGAGCCTACTCTGGGGAAATTTTAATAATTTTTAATTATTTTAGGATAAAATAAATATGATAACGCTGAGGCAAAATATTTTTACTCATGGATGAAAAAGAAAACAAAGTTTTTCTACCCAGATCTGCTTTTAGAAGTCTGAAATTACTGTGGGCTCACCAGAAGGACTTTATTTTCTCTAATAATATGCATGTATCATCATTAGTTTCGCATATTATGTTTTATGTAAGGAGGGTTGGCAGCTAGAGCTGCAAGGTCCTGCCTGCTGATTAAATAGCACAGATTTTGGGAGGTTTGAGATTCAAAGCAGAGACAATTGCCAGGGCATGACCTTTGACAGGAGATGGATTTCCCAAAGTCACTTTCTTGTTCCACGACAGAGATTTTTCCGGATTAGAGCCGTGTGGGCACTGCTGCCATGGTAGAGCTATTCTGGAACACCCAGAAATCACCCATGTGATCTTCCTGGATGTTTGGAAAATGCTTCTCATAAAACCCTATCCGTGTTTTGTCAGATAATCTGAACAAATGCTGTTCTACAAAGCACTGCCTTCCAGATCAATGGGTAGGGGCGATTCCTTTTTTTTTTTTTTTTTCCTTTTAATTTAAAAAGTGTTTCGCTGGAAAATTTCAACGAGCTGTAATAGAAACTGCAAATTCATTTCACATATGCTACCTCAGAGTCGCCAACTGTCATGGTAAATAAGTAACAATTTATAATGCGAAGCAATCTGAGAACATTCCCCAGCAGTTAACACATGGAAGGCATGAATATGCATGAACGATTGTCAGGTTGTTATGTTGCACATTTTCATTCTGAAACAATTATAAAAAACATTATTAGAGAGATGTTAAATGTATCAGAGAAGCATTTGGCATAGCCATTTTCACAGGGCTGTTTATTTTGGGGTATTGTTGTTTTCTTGTGTTTGTTTTTTTTTTTAAAAACCCAGTAAAATGGTATTGAGAAAAAAATTATCAGTAGTAATAAATTGATTTCCTATGAGAGGATTCAACCTAAACTCAAATGGCCTTTTCCCATTTGAAGTCTATTCAGGAAATCAAATGTGTGTGTTTTCAGACAGCATGACAGAGAGGCCTGGTCTGTTCTGTCCTCCACTGGATCCACTTAAGCTGAAATGTGCCCAGTTCAGCTAAAGGACTGAGAATGGCACAACAACCATTTAGGAGTGAAAAAAGTAATGGTTTAAATAGTTATAAGCTCTGGGGAGTCCCAGGCCCCATGCGCAGGACTCTAAGTAGCCCCTCCTGCAGGAATGTTGGCATCACTTTCAGGACGGGGCAGGAGCCGTAAGCATTCCCTCTGTTGAGTGCTGGCAGAGATGGCTCAAAGTTTCTCAGCAGGCTAAATTTGGGGTTTGCTGCTTTCTCTCCCCACCCTGTTTTTGCAACCCAGGCACAGGGGCCTTATTCCTGTTGTCTTGCAAAGAGAGATTCCCTCTCCTTTCCTCACACTTCCCTGAAGTCTTCTTCCAAAAGTGAGTTTGTTTTGTTCCAAAAGTGAGGTTTTTTCCAGGGACCTGGGAGATATTTTGGCTGTGGCTCTTGTGAGCAGTAGTTCCTTTATTGCCTTGCTGAGATGGGACCCTTTGAGACCTTCACTGTGTAACAACAACTGAGATTTAGGGGTGGACTGAAAAGTTGAAAAGTTTAGACAGCAGTTTTTCAGCTGTTCTTCTCTTTACTCACTTGTTTCCTACTGATTAACCGTCTTCTGTTCTCCAGGCTGAATCCAGTCCCCTGCTATGACAGCCTAGTGTGTCAGGGAATCCTGTCCTGGCATTAACAAGCACTGTTACAGAGTGTAAATCCTCCCACTGCTTCTGAGAAACCATCTCATAATCTCACCTCAGGTTCTCAGAAGCATTCTCCTAATCTCTGGTCTAATTTTATTTCAGTCATTTACTTCAACTCTTTCATGTCACTTTCTATCTGTCCACAGAGATCACTTACAAAGGGCAATCATGTCCCAGCTTCATCTTCATTTTGTATTTCCTTTTCTTGCTTCTGTTACAGTGATGCTGCCTCTTTTGTCACAACTAACCTGACCAGAACCATGTGTTGTGTGCTTATTGTCTCTTCTCCAAAGTCACATACAGCAGAATGAATAATTCCTTATTTCAACAGTAAAGAAAAACAATCTAGGATTATATCGGCTTTCTACAGCTTCCTGTTCTTTCTCATCTTCTCTCATTTCCCATTAATAAACTCTCAAGATCTAGCAATTTTTCTCTGTAGATGTAGATTTCTTGGCACTTGCATGACTTGCATGACTACACCTTTTAATTTCTATTAACCCAATAGTTGAGCAGGTCTGTTTCTTCCCATCTGACATTTTTCTCCTCAGTTTATTGACAGCACTTCCCTACTTGCTGCCAAACCAAATGATCAATTTCCTACCTTTTGTGCCAGGGTCACTGAGGAAAATATCAAGTAAAATTAGTCCCAATGCCGATCCTCAAAAAATACGTCTGAAGTGTGCTTTCAGACAGAAAACTCTTCCTATTGTATGATCTATTCCCATATGCCTTTTAATGGGATCTTTTGATCCTGACAGCTTTTTAGCAATTCCATCTTACCCTGTTTTGGTAAAAATTCTCTGTGAGGCTCAGAACATGAAATGCTTTACTCAAGTCCAGAGAGATGGGAGCCTGAGCGCTGCCTGTGGTGGGACCCCTGGAGGTCATGTAGTCACCTGAATATGAGAAAGAACTTCTTTACTGTGCAGTGACCATGCGCTGGAACAGATTGCCCAGAGAGGCTGTGGAGTCTTCCTCACTGGAGATATTCAAGAACTGTCTGGGCACAATCCTGTGACGAGTGCTCTGGGATGAGCCTGTTAAGCAGTGAGGTTGGACCAGGTGACCTGGTGTGGTCCCTTCCAACCTCACCATTCTGTGACTCCGTGAATCCCCCTGCCATGGCAAGGTCACCTGGAGCAGGTGACACAGGAACACAGGGGGGAGCCAGATGCGTTCGAAGAGGGAGATTCTATGATCTCCCTGGACAGCCTCTTCCAGTGCTCTGCCACCCTCAGTGTAAACAAGTTCTTCCTCATGTTGAGGTGGAAGCCCTTGTGTTTTAGTTTATGGCCATTACTCCTTGTCCTGTTGTTGGACACCACCAAAAAGAGTCTGGCACCATCCTCCTGGCACCTGCCTTTGAGATATTTATCTGCATTAATGAGATCCCCTCTCAAACTCTTTTCTTAGATCATACAGGCCCAGCTCCCGCAGTCTCTCCTCATCAGAGAGATGTTCCAGTCCCTTAGTCATCTTTGTGGCCTACACTGGACCCTCTCCAGTAGCTCCTTGTCTACTTCAACTCTGGAGCCTAGAGCTGGACACAGGGGCCGAGTAGGGAGGGAGGATCCCTTCCCTTGACCTGCTGGCTACATTCTTCCCGAGGCACCCCAGGATATCATCGTCCCTCCTGGCCTCAAGGGCACACTGCTGGCTCATCATCAGCTTGTCAGCCACCAAGACTCCCAAGTCCTTCTCTGCAGAGTTGTTCTCCAGCAGGTCAGCCCCAACCTGTCCTGGTACTTGGGGTTATTCCTCCCCAGGTGCAGGACCCTGCACTTGCCCTTGTTGAGCCTCATCAGGTTTCTCTCCACCCAACTCTCCAGCCCATCAGGGTCCTGCTGAATGGCAGCACAGCCTTCCGCTGTATCAGCCACTCCCTCCAATTTCATCTCATCAGCAAACTCGCTGAAGGTACATTCTATCCCCTCGTCCAGGCCGTTGATAAAAATATTAAGCAGGACTGGTCCCAAACCTGTACCTTGGGGGGTCACCACCTGTGACCAGCTGCCAGCTGGATTTAACACCATCCACCACTACTCTCAGGGCTCATATTTATTTTAATAAATGTTCCCCTTGCATTGTCATCCCACATACTAAGAGCAGTAGAGAGAATGTTTTATATTTTGATTCTGGAAGACAGTTCAGGAAATGCATATCCTTCTTTGCCCTCTGTTTCCTTTGGGATCATCTTTTACCCTCTCAAGTTTTTCTTACAAAACCAAGAGATCAGTACCCCATTCCTCCTATGTTTTGTCAGACTTGCCTGAAGAGATGGCAAAATCTCTAGGGCAAAATTTGCCTCTAACTATGTGCCTGAACTGGGTCTACTTTTTTGCTTAGTGATGATATATGATAATGGTATATGATAATCAATCATATATCATATGATGATATATGATATATGATATACGATAATCAAATATAAAAATGTTAACCCCATCTCCTTCTTTGTTTACTGAAAGAGGTGAGCCGATATCAGGAAATACAAGAATTAGGTTTTTAAGTATAAATTAGCATGAGGTTAGCACAAAGACAATGTACTGGTAAGAACTAGGGTTTTATAATAATTTTGCAGAAGTTTCTGTGTTATAACGTGCATGGTAAAACTTGAAAAGTATTTAAAAGCAATGAAATGACATTATTTTTTAAAGATATGTGTTTTGTTTTTTTTTTTAAATCCCAGCCATGGAAGTAGAAAATGCAGCATCATATCCAAAGGTGCACGGAAGGAACAAACTATAATTTTAGTATGTTATGAGAAAGATAAAATACATCTTCCAAAAACCACAGAAATCACTCCCTTGCAGTTGTGTCTGTGGCTTATATGACTTGAAAATTCCAAACTCTATTTTGTAGCATCCTTGATGTTTCCTTCTATCTCATAAATGCCCACTAAAATAGAAGCAGCTTGTATTTTCAGTTCAGGGGACAGCAGTTATGTGCCGGGGTCAGATTGCAAATCGGTCATATTTTTGTGGTATACTTCTGCAGGTTGAAGTTTCATCTAGTTTCTCTCACTTAGAAAACTTATGAATCTCCATCCTGATATTCTCCTTAATTCAGTCTGAAACTTTACAAGAACCACTTAATCCACAAACAAGTGTATTAATGCTATTCTGAATTATCTGAATTGCCCATTCATCCAAGGGCAGAGAGATTTTTTCCAGAACAAAAGAGCTTTTTAAACAAATAAGGGTAATTACCTACTGATCATTTATCTAAGAAAGCAATATAAGAAAATAGCCTTAAAAAGCTAAAACCCAAACATGAGCATAATTTATGAAACCGCGCTAAATAATTTGCCTGAAAACTTTTAATTGATATGCTTTTTGTTCTCGTAGGTTTTCTCACAGGCAGCCTCTGAAATCCTGATGTTCCTGATGCCACAGGAAGCTCCTTAATTTTCAGATGTAAACAATCTGGGCATAATTCATTTTAGACATGGGTGAAAAAACAGTTTCTCTCTCCTTCACCATGCTGAAAAATGAAGATAAGTGAGAAGAGGTGTGGACATGATCTGGTAGTAACTGGAATAGATGATGGAAGTAGGAAGGATGAAACGGATCCTGCAACAAGTGGAAATATCAACAACATTGCAGGGACATTTGCAGTCACCCAAGTGATCTTCTTTACTTCAAGCGTTTCATTTTTGGATTATTTAGTGCCTTTGACTTTGTATTAATTTGCCGATTTAAAAGTTAAAAAACAATTTGACCTGAAAAATTGAAGAATATTAGTTGGAGAATGTCAAAAAAGAAAGAAGTTTCATCCTTGTTCAGACAACTTCTACATGCCACAGATTTATTAGACTCAGAAGTGTGTATATGCCTTTATCTTAATTCCGGATGCTTTGGTATGGTATAAACAAGAGATTCTGAAAGTTGCATGTAGATGTAAACTACAATTTAGAGAGAATTTAAGTTCCTAAGGCTACAGATCGTCATGCAGAAATTTCTCTTGGCCAGTTCAATACCTGACAGAAGGCAAGGATTCACATCACAGATTCCAACACCTGGTTGTGGATCATCTGTGTGCAGTGGTGCTTTCACTCCTGTTCTGGTCACTAGGGATTTACTCGGCACGTTCAGTGCAGTGCAGAGAATTAGCTGTCAGATCAGACACTGGCACCTGCCTCGTGTGAGCCAAATGGCTCTCCCAATTGCACTGTGTGGGCACAACTCAGCAGCCTAAATACAGGAGTCTGGCGTTGTGTGATGTGTTGTGGAGCGTCCAAGGCATCTGCACAGGGGGTTAAAAAAAATAACACAGGACCTAGAGGTGACTTCTATACTTCTGGAGCAGCTGCTGGAGTCTAGGGGAGCTATTTCAAGGCTTCTCCTAGTAGGTGGACAGATTGTGACAGACAAGGGGAAATGGGTTTAAACTAAAAGACGACAGGTTCAGATTAGATGTAAGGAAGAAATTCTTTACTGTGAGGGTGGTAAAGCACTGGACCAGGCTGTGCAGAGAAGCTGTGGCTGCTCCATCTCTGGAGGTGTTCAGGGACGGGTTGGATGGGGCTTGAAGCAACCTGGAATGGTGGAAGATGTCCCTGCCCATGCCAGGGGGGTTTGAAACTAGATGATCTTTAAGGTCCCTTCCCAACCCAAACTATTCTACGACTTTATAATTCTATGTTTCTAGATGCCTGTGTGTTGGCAATGAAGTTGCTCCCCTTGACGCTGTTATCTGTGTGAGTTTAGATGCTCAGCTCATACCTATCTGGTGTCTTCAGGTGAGCTGAGTGCTGCCCAAATGGACTATAGGTTTGCTCTACACACTTAGTTACAGTTTGGATGCAATGCCTACAGGCACTGCTTTTAACCACCTTTTTTCCTACCTAAAGCCATTTTGGATCCACGGAGCAGCTGTTCAACCTGAATCAGCTGTTTTTAGCATGGGTTTCTAGTACCACTGGAGATGCTTCAAGGCATCCCACCTGGCCTCAGGGTCTCCCATACAACCCTGTATTGAAGGTAGCCATGGTCTTTTATCTTGAAAAACCTGGATGAAAGAGAAGATAATTCAATCAGTCTTTAACACTACATCATTATTTCTTTTTCCTCTTGCCTTGTCCATTCTGTTGAATGATGTTCATAACGAGGTTACCAAGTAGACTGAAGGGAGAGCAGGACTACAGAGAACTCAGGTCTGTGTTGAGCTGAATCACTGTACAGCAAAGTGATCCCTGTTGATAGGGCTGAAGGAGGTGAAACAAAGCAGAGTTTAGCTCTGGAGCCCAGAAAGACAACAGAATGGAGATGCTGATGTCATGGATTAATTCTGTTTTCTTATTTAATGACATCCCACTTATACAGCACATAATCAAACCAGAAGGCAGGACTAGGTACCTTGTCTTCTTCATTTCCCCAAATAATCAGAGATTTCTGTTGCTATAAGCAAAAAAAAAAAAAAAACAACCCCAAAAAAACCAAACCAAAACATCCCTCAAAAGAAAGCCTTGATGCAACAGATGCAAACACTCAGAGCCACATGAACGCAAACATCTGCATGCACATGTGTGTGTTGATATGTGAACAGAAAATCCTGGATTGTGTGGCACAGTGCTCTGAAATAAATAGGGAAAAAAATAAAAATTGAAATATTCATGTTGCAGAAACCACACAGGGACTGACTTCCCTGCCAGCTCTGTGCCATCAGTATGCAACACCATCAGCAAGCTGCATGTCTGATCTCTTTTACAAGCTGCTGGGACAGCTGATAAAAGTTTGAAAATAGCTGTGTTTTTTCATTTTCATGGTGAAATTTATGTCTTGCACAGTTTACTTCCAATGCAAAAGAAATATAAAGCATGCAAACACAACCCATGAAGGAGCACAAGCAGATCTGTCTCCTTTTAGTGATTTTTTAAGCTCTGTAGCAGCACTTTGTGTGTTCTGTTGCACCTGTGATGCATAATGAGGCTCCGTGTTCACAACTGTGCTTTTTCAGAGCAGGTTTAGACTGCATTAAAGCCCCCACCATGGCATTTACACCTTCACTTTTACTGCTGTAATGTAAGAGTCTCACACTCAAAATCTCCTCTGTCATACCCAGTTTTCATGCAGCCTGTGTGACAGAAATCAGACCAAGAGGTGTCTCAGACATCAAGGCACATGTTCTGGTACAGTTAAACTGCTCAGAAAGATCTTATTTTAGTGTCTCCATCACTCCTAGACCGCAGCAGAATCGGAGAATTGCATTTTATTTGCATTTTTTTTCCATTCTTATAACTTTCTCAGGGGGAAAAAAAGGTAATGAAGGCTATCAAGCTTTAGGCATTTGATTGTTTTGCCATCGATATAAGGTTTTGTTATTTTGGCAGGTTCACCCCAGTAGAGAACAGCAGTAACTTACTTATTCACACTGGTGAACTTGGAAAATTACTTTTTTCAAACAATCTTTCCTCTTTCTGGTTTTTGAGCATTAGCCATTGACTGCAAACTGTCACATGGATATTTATTCTTATTGGTAAATTTATTTTTTTTTTAATAAACTCCAGAGTTTACAATGTCGGGGGTGGGGGGGAAGAAAGAATGCTTTTTCTCTTTCAGCTACTTGTACATGTACAGGCAGAGCATATCTTGCCATTAACTTGAGTAGCTCTGAATTCACAAGACAGGCTTAATAAAGATTTTGCAGCCCTGTCAATATGTCAGGAGGACTGGCTGAAGAGATTGCCTCCGAGGGCTGCCTGCTGCTGAGTCAAGGTCACTCACAATCATTTTCCAACACAGTAAGGAAGTTCTAACTTCTTGTTTTCCCTCCTTTGCAGGGGAACAAAAACAAGACTTCTCGATGTGTGATATTAATGTATAATTCTCTCTCTCTCCCCTTCCAAGGTTCAAAATCAAAGGTTCCACTCAAAGGTTTTGGGGTTCAGATCAAAGACTGTTTCTTCTATGTCGTGATCAGGGCACATGTGATCAGAGGTGTAAGAGGTGTAAATCCGTGTCTCCTGACTGCAGTTTTCAGTCTGGCTTCCAGCATCTCAGGAAGTCCTCCTACTGGTTTTCCTTAGCTGTAATGGTATTTTACAAATGAAAGTTTCAACAAAACTGGGGCATCAAAAAGTTTCCTTGTCAAGAAATCAGTGTTTTGTCACAATTCTCTTGAGTTTAATGAGTTATCCAAGCAGCTAAACAGAAGCATAAGTTTTCCTTGCCATTTTGCAACAGTGATACCATCCATCATGTCACCAAGAAGTGTAAATGGCCAAAGAACAGAAATTAAAGATGAAAGAAGCCTATGATTTATTTATTTTGATTTTTATAAGCTGTAATAGAAGAAAGTCTAAGCAGCGTCCCTTTGCCCTTGGAGAAAAAAATCCATGCAGGGAAAAAATACAACTAAAATAAACCCCATGAAGGAAGATACAGACCTGACTTCTGTTCTAACAGAACCAGTGATCTGATCCTGCGACAGATAGATGGAAAGAAATCGCTGATTGTCCTGCCCTGATCACAACTATACACGTGATCCCCCATAACAACAACTTTAACCAACATTAACTACCCCTCAGTCTTGAAAAGTAGTAATTTGGAGACAGACCCATGGACTGCAGTGGAAAAATCTCTCACTATGAACTGCATATATTATTTAAAATACAACTAAAGTGCTAACCTAGTCCTTAGATGTATAAAAAAGACCACATCAAAATCCAGATGTGCAAGTGGTCTTTCCTTTAGGTCTAGCACTGCAGGGAGCAATAAAAGTCTCATTCTGCACTGATGAAGATATTCCATAAATGCTGAAGAAGTATGTCAATAAACCTTTTGATCATAGATCCCAAGACCTCCTCTCTGAAAAGTTATTACTTTATCATGGAAGGCTGCCATTTGTTTGTGGAAATTGGGTCTGCCGATGAGTAAGGGTAGGAGCAGATTTACAGGAACAGATTTAATCTGTTCAGATTTACAGTTTAAATGAGAATAAAAGACAGTGGTTTGGGATATAAATTAGACATTTTTCTCAGTAGGGGAAAACAGTTCCCAGAAAGAAATTCCAGAAAAGCTCACTGAGATACTAGACTCAGAATTGTTGGGATCCCTTCAAATGAGATCATATTGTCAAACATGAGCCTTTGGTTTGTTCTTGCAAGACATTCTGGCTTTTAGGGAGAGTTGGATCTGGGCTGCTTTAGCACAGCAGTCTCTTCTGAGCTTGGTAATTGGGAACCTGTGAATTGCTTTCAGCATATTTGCGGCACCCAAAAATCAGCATTAACCAAACAGTTTCAGCTAAATTTCGTGTTTCACGGTTTCAGCCTATTACCTGAAGGGGTCAGCAAGGCACTTAGTTTTCTGTCTGCTCTATCTTTCTAATCTCCCTAAGGTTTTCACAGTCACTGCCATAATCCTGTTGCTGATACAGCCCTAAAAATTATACTGTCCGTGTTTAGTCAGGGGATTTCAGTCTCAGAAGACTGTGTAGTTCTTGCACCTTATTTACCTGATATCTTTGTAATCTGTCTTCCTTTTGAACTACCTATTTTTGATATTAATTTGTGTAAATTTTTGGAGTATTCTGCTGATTATGAGCCTGCTATTAAGTTCCTGAGATGTCTTCCAGGTTAATTCAACCCTCAGTTAAAATCAAATATTCCATTTCCCCACCCTCTTTACCATTATTTGCATGGCGTCATGTATACATGTAATTTTGGTCTCATTTATACATGTCATTTTAGTCTTTTGCACATATATGTGGTCTTGCCTCTTTTATGTGTCCCTCCACAAAGGAAATTCAGATGTGGAGTCACTTTTTCATCAGCTTTTTAACTGATTTTTGTGTAGGTGATGCTGTCACAGGTTCACCCACTAGGAAAAAGTTAGGCCAAATGATGGGGGTTTATGACCAAACAAACATTTTCCTCAAACTATCCTTTAAAACAGTATCCTGGAACTGTATCCTATTTGCCAACAATGCCGCCTTTTTTCCCTTTAGGAGGAGAAAGTGAGGGATAAGCATTATTTAAACCGAAGGTGCGTGTTCACCCACCCCGTTAGGATTGCCCGCAGATGCACACAGTCTGGTGTTTAGGAAAGGATTTCCAACAGATGGAGGAGGGAAGTTCTGCGAGTAGTTTTAGAAGGAAATAATAGGAATGAGAAACAGCTTGATTTTAAGGAAGAGCTCAGTGTTATGGAACGCGCTTTGTGGAAGTTGCAGTATGAAGAGGTGAGTTAAACAGGCCAGGAAGCCGCTTACAGCCCTTTACCCCTGGCCAGAGGGCACAGAGCTTGTGGAGAGCCAGTGGCTGGGCATGTTTACCCCTCAAAGCTGGGAAAGGATGGACTGACTCCAGGACTGCAACATCTGCCGAGCCTGAGGACCCTCCTGCTGGCTTTGCACCACTCCTCGGTGGTTTAACTACTGGGAAAAAATTATGGCTTATGCTTTAACAGCCTGAGGTTCCAGGAAAGTGTGTGTTGGGAGAGTGGTGTTGCAGAACACCCCGTAAGTCAGTGCATGAGAAAAGGAAAACTGGGACCTTGATTATTTTACTGTTTTCAGGTGTTTCAAAATATCTTTTAAATGCTCCCATAACGGTATTCTGCTCACTTGTAGCATAATTAAGGCATTTTATTATGATAATTGCTTGATATTAAATATTTACTTTCCACTTGAACACAGACCCCATACTGGATAGAACCCCCATACTGAGCAACCTGTATGGAGTTATGGTGTGGTGGAAATCAAAATGCACAAAGTAGTTTTCCTGGTTCTGTGATAATGTTTCTAAACCAACACTGGGAATTTTTCTAAAAAGGAACGTGTCCCATAAGACTGTGTTCATATTGAAGTACAGAGTGAGTGTTCTATACTTTGAATAACTTCATGTTTTAAATATACTGCATATTTTTAATCAAACTGAAGAGTTCTCAGAAGAAAACTGTGAAAGCTTCTACTTCTAAAGTGTTGAATGCTCTCCTGCTGATTTTTGTATCACTGGACAAAAGAAATAAAAGAAGAGAGACTAAATTTCAAACAAAAACCCCTTTAATTTTGTCCTCTTACAATTATACTTTTTTTCAGTAGCATTTTACCCATGCTTTCAGCTACACGTCACAATGAAAACTGTTTTACATTTAACAGTATGAAGTCACTTATATTGTCCAAGAGCTTTCATTATCCATAGCATATTATACTTCTGAAATGGGAATTTGGAATGGACTTACATTTTAGTGACATTCTCTGGCAACTCCAAAAATGCCTATACAAAAAAATTTATTAGTATTTTTCTAAAAATGAAAAATTATTTATTGTCTTTGATGGCAGGAAGTGGGGCAGAATAAAGACACTTGACAACACTTTGCAGGATACAACCACAGGGACAAATTGTGTGAGACCTTCTCTACTCTTCGCTATCCCTGGTATTTATTCCAGATAAAACACGCTCCAGATAATACACAGAAAGAAAATCATGTCCTACAGGTGTTATTTCCCCAGTGGTAAAGCTTTGCCTAACTGTGTAACATCATTCACTCATATATATTGGTAGAATGGCTCCAATTCCTATTGAAAGATTTCTCTGAGATATGACTGGGAATTCTGCATGGGATTTGGTTTCTGATGGAAAATACACTGCTAGAAAAATATATAGCAGTCCAAAAAGATCTCTTGTCTTCATTTTCTGCCACCAGGGTAAAAAAAAAATTGACAATATTTTTCAAAATGGGCATCTAGGAAGATAAATTTTTAGTTGGGAAAAAAAAAAAAAACCACAAAATAAAACAACAAAACCTGAAATGGATTTTTAAGAATCTATTTTCAGAGGGAAAAAAATATTTTGTAACAGTTTCAAATTAAAAATAATTAAAAGCAGAAGATTTTTCAGAGAGGAAGATTTTTTTGCTATCTTTAGTTTCCATTGACTCTGTTGAACTTCAGACGAGGCTGAGAGCATATCCCTGTACCTAAGGTGTGATTCAGGCTTCAGCTCCTGCCCCTGCTTTGTTAATTAGTTATGCTGTGAACAATCCAATTAGAGAGACAAGGAAAGAAGCTGTTTAGAGACCTCTAAGTTAAGCATCACAATAACTAAGTAGTCCTGTGGGCATCAAAACCAATGTAACCTGCTTTACTGTGGATTTCTGTCTTTTACTTGATTCACTAGTTCACCAAATTGTCAGTCCAGCAATTCAATTACCTGGGAAGCATCATCTCCTGGGATGGTAAGATTGATGCAGAGATAGATAACAGGTTAGCAAAGGCATACAGAGCTTTTGGTAAACTCCATAAAAGAGTTTGGCGAAACAATCACTTGAAGAAAAGTACAAAGATCAGTGTTTATAGAGCCCTTGTACTGTCTACTCTTTTATATGGTTCTGAATCTTGGGTCATTTACCGCCACCACTTACGACTCTCAGAACGCTTCCATCAACGCTGCCTCCGTGCAATCCTAAACATCCACTGGAGAGATTATGCGACCAATACGTCTGTTCTTGAACAGGCAGGAGTTACGAGTATTGAGGCCACGTTGCTGCGAACGCAGCTGCGTTGGGCAGGGCACGTCTCCAGGATGAAGGACTACCGCCTCCCTAAGATTGTGCTCTATGGTGAACTTGCCACTGGCTGCCGCAAGAGAGGAGCCCCGAAGAGGAGATATAAGGACTCCCTGAAACAACATCTCAGCCTTGGCCATATCGATCACCATCACTGGTCTGCTCTGGCCTCCAATCGGGAGGCCTGGAGACACACTATTCACAATGCTGCAATATCTTTTGAAAATACACGCAGGATCACTCTCGAGGAGAAAAGGCAACGCAGAAAGAACCGTGTCCTTTCAGTACCACCTGGGGAGCCATTCTGCTGTGCCTTTTGCAACCGGACGTGTCTATCTCGCATTGGCCTTTTTAGCCATCAGCGCGCTTGTAGCAACCGTGGGTAGAGTCCCTCACAAATCTTCGTTCGCGAAGCCTAGCCATGATGATGATGATGATGATGATGATGAGTTCACCAAATTGTACTGAGGTGTAAACCCACAAGTATTTTATCTTAAACCTTCCTTTTACTGAGTTTTTAGATTTTTGGTGACTTCTGAGACACTCACTGTTATTTGAAATTGAGCTGAAACCAGACACTTGTTCAGACTTAGGGACTGAGAGAAATTAAGAGCAGTAAAAAAAAAATAAATAAATAAATTTGCAACCATGCCTTTATTTTAAAGGCAAACTCCATGTCAGTCCCTACCAGATACTCTGACTATGTCATCTTTGTTCCCTTAATTTACATTCCAGCTTAGGTATCAAGACCAGCTCTGCAGTTTCCCGCTGCAAAGGATCAGGTGGAGCATAGAGCTGAGCTAACGAGAACTCACAGTTCTTAAAATGAAAGCAGGACTACCCCCCAATGTTTGCACAATTCCTCATTAGAACACCTGGGATTGATTTCTGGATTAGTGCAAATAGGATTAAGCTGTACTGCCCTGCCCACCAGACTACATGATGTCATGGTGGAAGATTCACCATTTTTCCTGGAACTGAGACAGGAAAGAATTAAAATTTTAGCATCAGTCAAGTGAGGAAAAAAAAAGTGTGTGAGTTTTGCCCTTTGGTTAAGCGCATCAGGTAAGAACAATACTGGGGTTCACTCCTTGGGTTTTGCGTTGTCCTCAAATTATATAGTAAAAAGTCCTTGGTCTGAACAAACATTGGACAGGGAATCTGAGAGTGTGGACTTCAATCAGAATTTCCTTTCTGAGCGTCTGAATAACACCAGTCTGCACAATCCATCTCTCTTCCATTCTTGAACACATAGAGCCAGGTCTACAGTGTGATCAAACGTAGTTTGATGAAGGGGAAGAGAACTAATCAGTTTTCTGAAGTGCTTCCTGCTGAGACTGAACGCTTGATCCAGGTACCACGATTTTTAGATGAAGGCTGGGCACCAGCGGTAGCCACAGCTCATTGGAAAAAAAATGACTAGAAAATAAAAGGGCATGATCAGCACACTCAAATCAAAGCTCTATAACTACCTGCACATCATGTAATCCCTTTAATAAAGTTATGAATCCCTGAATTAATGTTAGTGAGGTTGACTGAGATTTTGACAGTACTAAGAATCTTACAAAATGTCCCCAGAAGATGAAAGGAAGATGAGTTGAATGGAAATTCACAACTAGATAAAAATTTAGGAAGAACCACAGGACGTGACCACATCTTGTGAAGTGAGTTCTGTGCTATTTTTTTTGCTCTTCAAGCAAAAAAATGATAGCAGTCAAATAACCTGTTATCCACCCTAGTTCAGCAGCGCTAGGAGTAGGATGGACAGTTGTGTGCTGATTTTACCACTCCATTTATCACAATCCTCAAGTATGTGCTTAACTCTATAACAACACGGATAGTTGATTTACCAAAGGTGAGCGTGTGGTCAAGTTCTCTGTTGAGCCAGAATGCTGCAAAGGACCTAATTTGTCGTATTATTGTTATTGTTACAAACACACTGATGCCACTTCTCCAGCTGCACACCATATAAATGGATTCCACAGCACTTTTGCCCTTTAGAGCCATAGAATATAACACCATGACTCAGTCCTGCCTGCGTTTCCTTCTCCATACTATGGAGTTATTGAAGGTTATAAGAATATTGACTTGGTTCTTTCCAAGAAAGCAGCAGTATCAGCAGGAATTTTTCAACTCCTGATTCTTCTGTCTGAAACCTTTTGTTAGGGAGGTTCTTATTTTAGATTGGCATAAGGTCAGTTTAGAGGAAGGTGATGAGCATTTCACTGTTTAAACTGTTCCAGAAAACAGACAGTGAAGTCTTTATACAAATTTTATATGGGAGTGAAACTGTTTCACCAGTTTTATGAGGGAATTTCTGCTCTTTTCCTGTCTAAACAGCCAAAAAGATAAGTCAGAACTGACCAAGCAAGATATGATTATTATTATGTATATGTTCATTTGTACTGAGAAGAAGAATAAAAGCAGAAAAATCCTTTTACAGTGTAAGTCTAATGGGAGGATCCAACAACTTTAGGATGACAGAATTCAAACAGTAGATTTCTTATCATCCTTAGTGAAAGGAACAGCAAATAAGAATACTGACTGTGAGGAACAGAAAATCTGAAAGACTTAATGTCAGCCTGAAAGGGTTAATGCCTCAAACACTCTGCGGAAGAGAACAGGAATGTTACCATGCCAACTAGATAAGGTTCAGTTTGAAAAGAGGCAGGACAGGCTTTTCTGGGACCAAATTGGTTAACTATCCCTAAAACCAAGTTTGAGACAGACCCTCCAACCCCCTTCTGAGAAGTTTGAGAATAACAAACTGTGCATGTGTGAGGACAAATAGCACAACTGAGGGGCGGGGGGTCCACCCGCCGTCCACAGGAACTGGACCAGGCATGGCTCTGGGAACTGGATCTGTTTCACTTCTCTATTTTCCTGTCTTTCCTTCTTCCTTTCTTCCTCTCTTTAAAAATTTAAATCTCTGCTCAGCCTGCCTATCAAAAGGTTAAAAGTCTAACTCACTGCTGCCACGGTCTGCTTAGAGCGGTTTAATCTGTGGGCTGTTCAGAGATCTTTAAAATGTTGTCACCACACACCATACAACCTGTCATAAGGTTTAAATCATTGCTGCCATAAATAAAACTTCCTAATTGATTGTTTGGTGTTATTTCTCCTTAATTTAGCCCAAGGATAAAGCCCAAGGTTGCTATCCCAGAGCTGGTGGCCTGGGACCGCCCCCAGACAGTGACCTTGATTCTCAATTAAATGTAAATTAATTAATTGGGAATTGTGTCACCCTCCTCTAATTGCACTTCCTGCAGCATACCCTTTCTGTTTAAGGCACCCATTTTCAGTAAATTTGCAGTAGTATCCTGTTTCGAGCTGCATCCAGGGGGTGTTAAACAACTACTGAAGGGAATTGAAGGGAGCATCGTGGGGTAGGTGGGACAGCGATCCCCCTGAAATTATGGAAATGGCTGAATCTCTTCGTTACTCATTTCAGAACACAGGTTTTCTGTGGATTTTGGTCCAAAGGTGATGCAGCTTCCTTTCCTTCAAGAGTGTTTTTTTTTTTTTTCTTTTTGTATTTTCTCACAAGTTTTTATTCGTTGGTTTTGGCACAAAGAATGGTGCATGGGAGAGCTCTCCAGGAATGCATAACGTCTTTGCCCCTTTGACTCTGAGGCTTTTTGTTGCTGCAAAGGCTGTTTTCTGTGAACACGTCTTCTAACAGAAGTTTCAGAATTAGATTTTAGAGGGCACTGGGTACATACCTGACCCTGTTGAAGTGAATGCTAAAACTCTCACTGTTCTTCTACGGGCTAAATTTTTTTTATAGAATCACAGAATGGTTTGGGTTGGAAAGGACCGTAAAGGTCACCTAGTTCCCACCATGCCCCATGGAGAGGGAGAACTTCTACTAGACCAGGTTGTTCCCAGCCCCATCCAGCCTGGCCTTATCATCTCTGCTTATTTTTTCCCAGTTTTTCACAATGAAGCCTGAAACCATTAATTTCTCCCTCTTACTCTCTTCTCTCTGTGGGAGCACAGGAGAGTGAATTTGTTACCACTGAACTCAAAGATGATTATCCTGCCCTGTCCTTAATGGACTCCTTACAACCAGTACAAAATAGGTGGAAAATTCTCCTGTTCTCCCTCAATAGCACCTGATACCTTTGTCAGAGACATGTTACGTTACAGAGGCAAGAGAGGAAGAAAACATGACATTTTGTCTGCATGGAGAAACTAAAATTTCACTGTGGTCCAATGCTCTGATTCTGTCTAGCAGAGGTTGAGACTAACTTAAAAAAAATTCATAGGAAGGTACACTATAAATTGGGCATATTAATCTTTTTCTTTAAGGGATCATGAAAGATTACTTTGAGAATTTTGTTAGTAGTAATATTTTTATACTTACAATGGAAAGAATCATTTGCCAATGTAAGTTTTGAATTTTTTTTTCTCTATAATTATGAGGAACAATTAACCCTGGGATAGTTCTATTTCATGCCACAATAGCTCACAGTCTATTCCACCATGCATTTTTCATCCCAAGACAATCTGAACATTTTTACTTCAGTACAGCTTCCAAGAGGACTTTTCCTTGGGTAAAAGAAATTTTTTCACTGATTTTTGTAGTTCTAAAACAGCATGAAGACCCTATTTTATCTTTTTCTTTGTCGAGTGCAGCACAAAGATTCTCATACTTTAAAAACCCCCCATAAAACAGCCAAACCCAAACAAATTAAAAAATCAGGCACAGAAACAACCCGAATTTACTAAAGCTATCTAATGGAATTTCATCCTACAACTAGTTTACCACACAGATTAATTAATCCTTGAGCCACTGAAGTTAGTTACTGTGGATGAAGACAAGTCAATCGCCTGAAACTGTGCTGAGAGGATTGTTTCTGTGTGCCGATGTTTGTTAGATGTGCCTTGAAATGTCAGGCAGAGTCATTACCGTGGGGGCTGCATAAGTAACCTTTTCTGGGATGGCATAAAGGAAATGGAGGTTATAAAGGCAGTCAAGTCCTCCACTGAGCTGACTAATGCACTGCTTGTTTCTCATGACCATGAGAAAGTCCTCTATCATTTCAAAGTTGGGTTCAGAATTTTAAAATCTTCACATAGCTCACACGCAGAAAATTCTTTTGCTTAGCTCTGTGTGAGGCTGAAAATATCGGATCCTACCTCCAACAACAAAAATGCCCTAAGATATTCAAAGCAAAGAAATGAAAACACCTCCTAAACTAAAGGGTCACGTTTCTGTAAGAGAATTATACAATTTTTTTAACTGACTTTTTACCGGAAATATTCTTTAAAATCAAACTTTTCTTGCCAGTAGAACATGTCCATTTTACCAGATCGTTAGTTAACAAAAAGATTTGCTCAGGCATCTGCCATATCGAGCCGTCTCACATGCTTATTTTAAACCCAACAACCTCAACACAAATAACCCCCACAACAGCGTAAGTGCGAGAAATAGGGGTAAAGCAGCCTGGTGACACTAACGTCCAGCGGAATCGGGAGAAACCCTTTCCAACAGCTTCCCTGCCTTCCTCAGAGTGACACTGGCACATTATCTGACATCACTTCCGTGGTTCTCAGTCCATATCTTTCATGGATTGGGACATAGGCCTGTGTCCACCTTGTATTAAACACCTCACTTAGGGGCTGTATTAGTTAATATTATATATTGTCTTTTCCTGCACAACTTGCAAAGAGACCTGCAAAGGCCAAGGCCTGTTTAGGGAGGCAAAATCTTGTTTTTGCAATTCTCTGTCACTTAGGACAAGAGAGGAAATTAAGGAGGAGCCCATCCAAGTTATAGTGAGGAGGGTTGGTTACGGACTAAAAAAAATCAAAAGCAAGTCTCTTTGGCCAAATAAAGCTTTCAGGGTTATCTCAATATGATTTTTCTCCATAGGTCTTGGAAAACAATTGCCATTGCGACAGAGTAGACAGTAAATAAAGGAAACAGTACAGAAGTGCAGTTGCAACTCTGTGGGGAGAGGGTGAGATTAAATAAAACTGAGTTCAGCCCAGGAAAATAATTTGAAGATGGTTTTGCACTCTAAGAAGAGCTGTGAGAATAATGGAAGGTATTGTATTCATTTCCTGTATTGCAAATAAGATGCATATTCTTCCAAGTAAAAATAAGTTGCATATTGAGTATACAGAGGAGTCCAATAGAGGGTTTGAGAAAACAGCATTAAGATAAAGTAAATGATGGTCTATATGCCCTTTAGTAGTAGAAGCAGATGTGTCTGTGTGATTACGGAATATCTGCCTGTGTGGGGAGAAAAGTAAATGAATCTGATAGGAATAAGAGCAACAGACAATCACTTGTGTGTAGAATGAAGGGATGTATAGAGTTCTTCTGCCTACAAAATGGAAGAAAGTATTTCACTACTGTTTGGTGGGAGTCAATCGGCTCATGTGTTTTTGTGGCTGTGATAAATAGGAAAACACATGTAATTTATTATTTTGCTATTTTAAAACAGTTACACACATATGTTTAGATTTATGGTTTATTGTCTTATTATTTTTTCAGTACAAGAATGTTTGATTACAGACAATTTGATTTTCTGATAAAGGCCTTCTTGGCCTGCCATTCTGTCAGCTTAAGAAAGTTGCAGAAGATACCTAATTTAGAGATTTAATTGATAGGGAAGGTTTGAATACAAAATTAGACCTCAGATGTTTTTTGTCAATATTTCTTCCTTTGCCTCAAAGGAAGACAAATGGAACTGTGTCTACTCAGGAATAAACCTGTATTTAGCTGCTTGGCTGAATAGTGCAACATAAACACTTTGTAAAGTGCACAATTATATTTTCTTTCTGCAAAAATGTTTTGCCCATGGAAACTCTGTACAATAGAATGGCATTTTTCCCTCATGAAAAAAAAAAAAACACAAAAAACCCCAAAAATATTTATACACAGTTTCCATTTCTAGTATCATTCAGAATTGTCTAAGACTAAATAATGAAAGAAGAGACTAACTGCTAAAGAGAAGAGATAGAGAAGAGATTGAATGCAGCATTCTATTTTCTTTTATAGTAGTCATAAACTGCTTCTGAACAAAAACTTGGACTTGCTGTTTCTCCACATGTCCCTCCCTGCATTTTCCACTCCCTCCCAAATAACAGAAAATTTCCCTGTCAGGATCCCAAGGGCAGCAAGGGCCAGGAAGCAATGATAAAACTGCTGACTTAATTAGCTGATATAATTTATTGAGTTTAGGAAAAACAATACAATTAATAACTTGCAAGACATCACTTAAATACAGGATGATTGAAATGTGATGGAAATTGGTTGACAAGAAGTACAACATGACCCAGCAACATGTGATGGCAGCCCAGAAACCAGCCAGAAAGACATGGGTCTGTTGGAACAACTCCAGAGGAGGCCACCACGATGCTCCAAGGGCTGGAGCACCTCTGCCCTGGAGACAGGCTGGAAGAGCTAGGGTTGTTCAGCTTGGAGAAAAAAAGCTCCAGGGAGACCTTAGAGCATCTTCCAGTTCCTAAAGGAGCCACAAGACAGGCGGAGAGGAATTTTTGACAAGGGCATGGAATGTTAGGACAAAGGGATAATGGCTTTAAACTGATGTTTAATGTTCAAATTTTTAAATGCACCTTCTCATTCCTATGATCTAATTGGAATAGGATGATCTTTGAGGTCCCTTCCAACCGAAATCATTCTATAACTTTTCCCCAGTTTACTACAGCATCTATCAGAGCAATGGTATGTGGAAATACTATGTTATATTCCACCTTACAGTATCTCAGAATTAATTTTTACATTTGCAGTAATTTTTTCACCACAATTTCCACTTGATTTGGAAAAAAACCCCCACCAAACGATCCAACTTCCAACTGCACTGAACTTTCCTGGAGATGATACAGAATGTCAGATTTCTTCTGGTACCCAACCTGGCAGTTTTCTCTTTTCCCTCCCTCTGGGTTACGAAATCTTGTCAGAGTGCAAGCAGACACTGAATTCAGATGGCTGGTCAAAGGAAATGGCATAGGAGAGGAAGGATGAAATACATATGAAAGGTCACAATAAAATTTTGTTCAGATACACTTTACTTCTCTGACCAACTAATTAGGCAGTATTTATTAGAGTTAGAAAGGTACACAGAGACAGAAAATGTTTGAAATGCAAGGAGGAGAGGGAGGCAGAATAATCAATACAGATACTTGTATTCTGCAATCAATGAAAGTTGTACTTTCAAATCAGGGTAACATTGATTCTTGGATTGTTTTTTTTCCTAAAAGAGAAAACAGGTGTGAGGTGCACATGAAATAAAAGGCTACATAATTTGACTTCTTTTTCTGTGCCTAGTTGCTGTCTGGTGAATGAGCTCCTTTGAGATCTCATCCTCAGCTGTAGTGAGAGGAAACGCTCCTGTGGCACCTTGGTCTATATATATTGCGTTTTCTCTATCTCTAACAGACCCACATGACGTGAGACATCGGCTAGAGTTTAAAAACCAATCCATTTGTGCAGGCTATGAATTTATTTAGCTCTAGCTCTGTGAGTCCTTGGAACACATATTTGGAAGGCTGCTGTTGCGCAAGCAGCTCTGTTTTCTAAATAAATGATCGAGTTTATAGCTGTCTAAAACTAATTCACCATTAGCATAAGGACAGTTCATAGACCCAGGTCAGCTTTGAATCACCCTTTAACTTCCTCTGAATCTCTTCATTTTAATTTTCCTGGTTTATATCCAGCTTGATGCTTTCATTTGGGTGTTTGCTTCTTATTTCTTTGTTATATTTTTTTAGAATGGAATACTTAGGCAGAAACTATATCATTAATTTGAAGCAATTAACTCATCACTTGCCATAGTTAATGTCTCATTGGCATCTCTGCAGTGACCCATCAACTCTTTTTTTTTATTTTTAATCCAGGGTTCTGTACTACTTTTTATATGATGCAGCGTAGTTAATATTCTTCGACTTTTTCTTCCCATTCACTAGACTCTCAACGTGGTATAACCCCAACAGTCTTTGTACTATTTGCTGTGAAATCCACACATGACAAAAATCGTGGCAGAGCTCATTGCACACAGGAATACTGCAGCTAATAGGGAATTTTTGCTGATGGCAAGTTCAGCTGGTCACCAGTGTGTATTGCCCAGAAAGAGCAACAGATTCCCATTCCTTGAGCTTCACAGAACACATTGGACAGAAATGTGACAAAAACATCCTGATTGCATTTGATCCTGTCGTGAGTGAAGGAGCGACCTGTTCATCAGCCAGTTTTCCGTGTCTGTGGAGAGGGCTTGAGCATCCTTGAGGAGCACTGGCCTGATGGGCATGAAACCTCTTCAGGAGGCTTCCAGCACACCCTGGGATCAAACTCCCAGATTAAAGGAGTTTTATAGTTAACTAGGAGATCTCATTAAGTTGATGTCTGTAGCTTCTGATGCCCTGGCATGTTTCTCAACCCTGTAGATCAGAGGCAAGTACAATTTAAGATTTCAAGTCTCAGATTTTTTGTTAATTGCTCGTCAGGGAACAGGTGCCTCACAGCTTGAATGTAACTGAGCATCACGAACTTTGGATTAAAGAACATTCTCCCACCCTCCCTTACAACAAGACACGAGACACTTGGCTTTTGTGATCATTTGGTTTTAACTGTTTTCTATCTTCCTTTTATTTAGCTAGTTATTTTTACTAATAAAAAGAGGCCATAGCCACTTTTTTTTATTAGAAAAAAAATGAATCACTATGAGCTGAAGAAAAAACAAAATCTACTGCAAGAGAAAGTTTGGTTTCCAAGTTGAATAAAGAAAGCACAATCAAGAGAGCATGTGGACATGATTTGGTGAACCTAAAAGCTTCACCCACTGGATAGAACTAAAATGATCAGCTAAAGACAAATTTTCTTTATGAACATCATACGATGGCTTTATCAGATAGTCTCATTATGGCTATGCAATTTGGTAGCATAGCAAAAAAATACAAATTTAATGGCAATTACCAAAGACCAACCTCTCTTCTTCCCCTTCTGTCCCTTCTCTTCCATCTCATTTTCTCTCTGCTTCTTTCGTCATGACCCTATGATGGACCTGAGGGGGTCAGTGAAGTACTTTCTTTTTTCTTTTTGTATCTGGTTGCAGTAGGTCTACAGGAGTCCAGATGCAAACTCTGTATAAGGTGAGTGAAAATGGAGTCAATTGGCTTTGCAAAAAGGAACATAAAATGCATACATTTTTTTAATCTGGAGGCACTTCACATTGTGCTCCATGGATGCAATGTCCTGAAAGTCATCAGCAAAGAGATGAAAAAGGGGAACACTTGATGAAATATCACAAGCCTGGAACTGCCCAACAGAGATGAGCCTACTTTGCTGCTACAGGATCACAGACCTCTACAATCAGAAGAAAACAGGCACAGGGTCACAGCTGTCTTTGGGATCTGCCTCGCCTGGCTGCTCCCAGGACTGATGTAATATCCTTTGTGAAACTTGTATCCACAACACATTTATGGGCAGTGTAACTTCACCCTATGTTTGGGCTGCCTGCGTGTCCTCCCTGCCCCTGTGGCCAGGAATACTCCAGGGAGCCCCATGGACTGTTGTGTTCCTGCTGACACCAGTGGTCACTCCCACAGCAACGCTCAGATTCTACATGATAGGAAGGCTCCATGTGGGCAAGTCAATACTGTTTCTTTCACCATGGAAAGGGAACAGACCCTTCTAGTAGCAGACATCAGGATTTTCTCAAGTGAAAGGCAACCTGGAGGTGTCTATTTTTGCCTCCTAATTACAAAGGGAACCCCCTCACAGAGAGGCCCGGTGATCAGCAAAATGAATACCCCCGCAAGGAGAGATGGGATGAGGTTGTTAATCATCAGTGTCCCTGCATTCCCTCCAGCAACACCAGTTCAGTGTTTGCAGAGGCAGCCTGTGACTTTTTGTGAAAGGAAGAGCTGTGGATGACAAGCAAACACAGCCTCAGTACCCATCGCCTGTGGAGCTGAAGCCTCAAGTGAACCATCAGCATAGAGGGAGTTTTGGTGCTGAAAACATTGACGTCAGCTGAACAGGAGTTTTCACTGTTCAAAGAGTGAGTACGGTTACACTGCATTAAATCTGCTTATTTCCTACGAGCCACTTGCTTTGGGGCGGGGGGAGAAATTCATAGCTGAGAAGTGACTCCTCCATTCCAAGCATTAACCTTAGTCACTGCTTCTACTGCTGTCAAAACAACCCCTCCACTCTGATCAGATCAGCTCTTCTGTTTGTTTACCACAGTTTTCTGATTTCTTGACTATTACATGTTTAAATTGGGCAGTATCACTGCATGAGGGACTTTGGTATTTAAGTTAATAATCCATTTGACTCACTCACTAAAAGATTTTCTGTTGGTCTGGGAGCGTTCACGGTCTAATTCAGTCCATTTTCGTGCTTGCTGCAGTCCAAGTCATGCTCCTGGCTCAGTCACTTCATGTAGCATCACACATTGCATTCTTTAGGGCGTCACATTGCCCATAAGCACACAAGTTTCTTTAGTGCTTTTCTCCTCCTCGTAAACATCTCATTATTTCTCACCCTTATGGGCCCCGATGTCTGAAGCTGTCCTCATTGAAATTTGATTTTAGCTCTCTAATTTTCTTTTGAAGATGCATGCCCTGTGCAGAACTAATGTTTTTAACACTTTTAATTGTGTTATGTGCGTTGGGGAAAAAAAAAAAAAAACAACAAAGAAACCCTTAAAAAACCAACAACCTTCTTGATCATATTCCCTGGTTAGTTTTTTTATCTGGACTTAAATCCCTTGCTTGTCCTATTAGGATGGAAGCAGTCCAAATTAGAGGTGCATTAACACTGTGATATGATCACCTAGTTAATTACTGACAGGCCCTTGGAGATTGTTTGGTTTTTTGCTCTAATTATTCCTGAAGACAATATTCCTCTCCCCTTCAAGCTGTGTATAAGCTACATGCAACAAAGAAGCCTCTTAAAACTGGACAGTAATTGAATTTTACTTTCTCAATAATATTTACCCAATCCATAGACAGATCTAAATTTTCTCACTTGCCCATGTACATTGTCGTTTATACTTGTGTAGATATACTGTGCTTTTTCATTAATTCTTCATTCAGTATGAACATAGACCCCTACCAATTGTGGTTGAATCTTGTGTTACATCTGATTAAATCTCATTAGCACAAATCTTTACAGAACTTCAAATCACAGGTTCTCTGCTTAGTGTCCTATTGTCACCAGACCAACCTTGGTTTGCACTTTCTCCTGGGAGGGGTCACTGGATGACAGACTTAATTCCTCAATTATTTGCATGATGATGTTAACCAAAGCACAGCACATCTCCCTTTTAGACGTGTTCTGATTTCCTTCCTCTGCAAATTGTGATGCGGGGAGAAAGAGCAAAGGGAAAGAAGGAGGCCTTGTCAATTCCCCTAATCTTCATGACATTAGATCGTGAAGACTGAGGAGAGTCAGCAATGTCCTTATTTCCTGTCTCATTCAAACACAGCGTTATGGCTTTACAATTCTTTACAGTTCAATGTACAAGAGCCTAAAATCCTTGGAGAGAACTCCTGGCAGTGTGTTAGACTGATGTATGATTTTGGACCACCATTCCTTAGGACCTGCTCTGCACATCCCTTGGGATTCACAGAGATTCTTTCCCAAACTTAAGCTATGTAGTTGGCTTCATCTTTTTGGTATCAACATCTGAGCAATTCACTCTCAATCCTGTTAGAGGCAGCAGAAACATGACAGTCAGGGTAGTTAATGGAAACTGGGGCTTGATTCATTTCAATCAGAAGTGCACATCTAAAATAGGTCAGATAAATTGTGCTCTGAAAATACATATTTTTCTCTTTTGATCCCAAAGGAATGTTGACAGACTGTCTCAGAAATAGACATCCATGGAGTGCTTTTTAAATTTGGGTAGGATGAATCACAAGGGGCTGTAGATGGAACAGTAAGAAGTGCTATGATTCACCCTTCTCAAAAAAAAAAAAAAAAATCCATTTTACATTGCTGCTGGGATTCCCAATAAAAATGATCTTTCAGTTGTCATCATGAGGGAGACCATTCACCCCTGGTTTGGAGACATACTTTATTGCATGTTTCACTGTTTTATAGCTGGGGCATTTCACTCCAATTCACCATTAACTCTGTTGTGACAATGGTTTGAAGAAACTCAAGTTATAAGTGTTGGAAGTCACAGCCATGAAAGAAACATCTTTAATGACCTCAGAGAGTCCTGTATTGTGAGTGCTCTCCCCAGAAATCGACTTTCCATCCGCAGTGTTGTTGTCCTTTAATAGCAGGTTTTCAGCTGGAGTCAGTACAGGTTTTACTTGGTTCAAGTAGGAGGTTTTCAGTACCGTAGAGTTTGGAGCCTTGAAAGCATCAGCTCTTCTGACTCTGCTTCTCCTCCAGCTGGGGAGCTTTGTGATGAAAGGACTTTTTCTCCTCTGAAAATGTCAGTAACAAAAGCCTAAATGTTTTTGAGTGTACTGATTTCACCAAAACTGTGTTGAGATGATCTTTTAGCACAAGCTGGGATGAAAGTCTAAATCCAGACTAAATGAGAGTCATGTACAAATAACTCAATAATCTGAATACTCTTCTGAAATATGGCTGATGCAACTTCAAATCCCGTGGTGAGATCAAATAAGTATGTGAACTTTCACACTCTTTACAGCTTAGGTGTGTGTCTGCTGCATACAACTATCACCTATTCTTGAAGTTGAACATAAATTATCCTTTCACAACAGCAGTTAACAGCTCTTTCTTTTTTTCCCCTCTATTTTCGCCCTTACTGGCCCTGCAGACAATGGGATTCTGTACTTTATCAACTGCCTGGGACAGTGTGCCAAATATTAACAATATACAATTATATATCAAAAAGGAAAAGCTGCCTTTACCAACCTTTCAAATGTCATTTAAGAAAGAAAAGGCTTTTAAAGCAAAGTACGGAAAGTTGACAGTGCTCAGGGAGCACTGGAGAGAGTGACGAATAATTTACTGGGCTCAGCTCCTGATAAATGGTGAACGCTTGTTCTGTTTGACCAAAATATAGCTTTGATAAGAGTGGTTATGGCATCTTACTGCCTTGTGAGAAAAATTACACAGCTCCAGGTCCTGACTCAAGCAGATGCTCTCTGCCTTATACAGCTTTGTGTTTTACGAGCTCCGGTCCTCATTCTGTCTTTAGTCTGCTGCTTTCTTGATTTCAGTAATAATGAGAAACAATCCCCACATTAAAAAAACAAAACAAAACATAACAAAACAACAAAGAAAAGAAATAAAAGGAAGTGTAAAGCATCAAGCTATTGACTTTTAAAGAACTCTATTTTGACTTTTAAAATGACGCGAATAGAATGGCATTAGTAGAATGTCACATAGCAATAAACAGACAAACTAATGCAAAGTCATGGACTTTAAAATGAAGTTTCTTGTAACAGCCTTCCCTCTGTATCACTCTCTGCCAGCCACAGCTATCATGAGGGGAGGGAAAGAGGGAAATCCAGGCTGGGAGAACAGAGGAGAGGTCGATGGAAGTGAGAGTAATCAGCACAAAGCTCGTCTTTCTGATGGAAATTTCCTATATCCAGCAAACTACCTTCTGAAGGCATTTTATCCTCCCTACCGGGGAGATGTGGAGGATTTCAGCTCTCACCATCCCTCACTAACCCATAAACCATCACCACAGTTTTCAAGCAACCCTCATGTTTCAATAAGATTATCCTCAGAAAGCAGTTGTGGCATAAGTGCGTCATCTTCCCCGTGATAAGGGAGGTCTTGGGGACCCAAAGTCCAGAAAGACAAAGGGTCTCAACAGGACATGAGTCCCCAAAACTGGATTTAGATAATCAAGTCCAAGGTGTCCTTTGCTTTTTAAGGTTCTCCGCATCTATGATTTTAGTTGTCAACATTAAGGAACATGAAAAGTCCCCTACTTTCATAACATTATGAGCTTATTCTTTCTGAAAGTCATATCTACTAAAGGTTGCAGATGGACACCCAGCAGGTGCCCAGGGCTGAGCGGGAAAAACAGGAAGCAGTATCCATTTGGATGGCATTGCATATACCTGTTTGGCTTTAAAAGCATTAATGTGCTCTTGATTCGAGTGTCCTCTTGTCACGAGTATGCTTCCAAATCTTCCCCCTTTTATAGACTTCCCCAATTAGCTTTAGCTCACAGCATCTTGAAAATAACACACACAAAAGAAACCCCAAAAACACTAAAGCAATTGCAATTTAAAAGAACAAGTGATTAAAATACTTTTAATTGAGGCTTTTCAAGAATAGCCTCTGCCACTGTTATTTCCTGCATTTCTTGTTGTGTCTTTGTTTACCTAAACAGAATTTTAAATTTCCATCTTCTAACTTCACTACTTGACTAAAGAATTTTTCTCACAGAAATGCTATAACTGTATTTACTGCTTTTGCTGCAGGTGGGGAAGCGCTGCAGGATATTTTAGAGTTCCCTATGGAGGTTCTCATCATGGAACACTTGCCAAGTAAACCATTGGATCAGACTGTCATCAGAGATCAAATTCTAGATCTGGCAATTACGGACTTGTTAAACTTGTTATCACTAACTAGACAAAAAGTAGCTTTCCTAATCAAAATATGTGCACTCAATTTGAATGCCTTGCAGTCATGCGTGTGTATGGAAATGGCTTGGCTGAAATGATCACTCATGTTTCACAAACATATTCAATGATCTTCTTTTTTTTTTTCTTTTTTAAAGAACTTACTGATGTGTAAGAAACATATTCCCACTGGAGATTGCCCTATGAATCATTACATGCTTCTTTGAAGTCCAGGCTTAAGTGCTTATTTGAATGTGGAATTAATTGAACTCTGTATGCAAACACTGTAACAATATTTAGAAAAAAAGGCTTCATTTTATGTTTTACCCTCCAGATATGTGCACAACACTTTAGAAGAGTTATGAACAATTTATAATTATTGACAAGTAATATTTAGACTTATTGACAAGTTATATTTAGAAACAAGCCTCAACTTGTTTGGAAAAGGAAAGCTTTGCCTCCTTCCCTGCATTCCATTCTGATAACAGCAAATATTCAGAATACTTTGCATTTAAAAAAATGAGCAAATACTGCTTTTTTGGCCTCTCTTCTATAGAGACATTGAAACATTAGGTTTCACATTGATGTGTCATCTGTTCTCTCCTGTTTGTACCTGCTGTTCAGAGCAGTGCAACACTATTTCCTTTTACATACAGAACTGGTTTTTTCTTGTGATCTTCATCCTCTGACTGGTTTGCTCTTACAGGTTTTCCATCCAATCTTATCTCAATTTCCAACTGTGTTTTTTAGTGCTTGGTGCTCACGTGGACATTTCTGTCTGCAAAAAAGGAACTGGACTGGCATCTTGATGAATCCAAGAGTGCCTACTTCCAGAAAATCTTAATTCAAATGGAGGAAAAATTGGATTCTTATAATTCTACCTACAAAGCATGGAAAGCTATTTCCAATGTAAAAGAGAGAGAGAAAGACAACCAACAAAAATTAAGGAAATAAAATGAGAGAGGTTTTGTCAGTCTCCACAAGAAGAAATATTGCGCGTGTTTTACATGTGTATAAATATGTGAACATATTTGTTTTCTGTGTATGCATTTTTTGTTTTATATGTATTAAACATTTTTTACATGTTCATATATATGCCTTAAGACTATACTAATCTTTGACGTATTCAGCACTTAGTGAACTTTAACCAGAGTTCTAATCACTGGCAAATGCAGAGGGAAACACGTTTCCCTCGATGCTTTTTACCTCTGTTGTTTCCCAATACATCCAGACGGAGCAAGCTTGTGTGAAAAACTATTTCATAGTTTCTTTTCAATATTCTTTTGCAGAAGTTACATTTATGCAAAATGCAATTAACTGGTTGACAAACACAGCCAAAAAGACTTCCACGTTTTCTATGCACACAGCATTGTACAACTTTACTGCTTGGTTTCTATTCAATCATTTGGAAGAAGCAGTTTGAACTATGCAATTTTTTAGATGCTGTGACAGAGAATATGTCTCATTTAAGAAAAATGAGGGTTTTTTTCACCTGTGTAACTCAGAAATGCGTATTGATGCATTTAGATTGCAGCCCAGAGACCTGTCTCTGTTCAGCTGAACAGAAAATAATATGGTTGGAAATAAAAAGGTTTTAAGTAGGCCCAATTGATCTGTCCTGTCAAGATTCCTAGTGGGAAAAAGTAAAGAAAGAGAAAAGAGCTACCAAGTCAATATACTTTTTTTTTTAATTTCTTTTCAGGAAGGAGACTGCAGTGCTCAAAACCTCACCCCTTAAGGTTTCCCTAGGAAAAAAAGAGGTTGAAAATTGGAAAAATAGTGAAAGACTGAAATTTATCATGGGAAAATAAATGAAGACGAAGAACTACTTCTGTGGAAGATTCCAACCTGTGGGATGAAGCAAAAATCTGAGCTGCTACTTGTTGGGAGACTTGTTGCTGCTGTTTTGTTTTGCTTGTTTGTTCTGTCAGTTCTCTGTCTATGACAGTCACTCTTTCGTCCATGTTCCTCTCATTTAGGGCAACACAGGATTCCTGGAATCCATCAACCTGCCTGATCCACATGGACAAGAGCTGCAACCTGCTGTCAAAAGGTTTCCAAGAAGCTCTTGAAGAGCTGCCATGCACAGGTCCTTCCTCATCCAGCTGCTCAGAGGCAGGTAAACCCGGGATAAGTTTTTGGATAGACAAAGCAAAGGACACGTGAATAGAGCTGATGTCAAGTCTTTTAAAGACGGATGCAAGTGTTTTTCCGATAGGATCCATCGTGGCTGAATTCCAGCTGAATCTACAGAAGAAAGATAGTTTGTAGAAAATTGTTGTGCAGTCAGGCAGGAAATTACAGTTGGGGAGAATTGTTTTCCCATCTTTATTTTAGACCAACTTCTCTTAAAATATTTAAGTTCCCTATTTCTGAACAATTGTGGAATCCAATTGATTTTATTATCACACATAAAGAAAATACCATGGAGATTTTCATCTGGCACCACTGGCAGAGACAGGCAAACAGAATTAATATTTCTCACATGGAACACCACACAGATGATTGTATTCCAAACTGGGAGACTGTGATAATGATTCACCTGCAATATTTGCATGAAATGGTAGCAACTGCTAAAACTCTGAGCTATCAGCCCTCTGTAAGCATTTAGAAATCAGAGTTTATTTTCCCTTCAGTGTCTGTGATTGCTTTTTTCCCAAAATATAACCCTGAGGGTGCCTCCTACTCCAATACTCGTGTTTTATTGACTAAAGTTTCCTTGTTTCTCACCCAGTTCTGAGCCTGCAGGAGGCATCCTGGCTCATATTGGCTCTCTGCATTGGCTTTATGATCTTGTTTGATAGCCACGCACTCTCTCTTCAAAAACTCCTTTTTATTCCCTGGCCAAAGCTACTTGGTGGGGGGTTTGGTCCATATCAGACTGTTGAAATTGCTGCTGATTTTGTAACATCTTACTAGAACATACCTCCTGCGTGCCCTGCCCCTTGCAGTGCCTCCCCCTCTCAGGAGAGAAGAAACCTGTCTGTGCTTACTTCAGGGAAAGAGAAAATTATAAGAAAATAAGAAGAACATAAAGCTACACACTTTATACCCTGAGGTTGCAGGCTTTAGCTTTCTCTTTCTTCTGTCCCCACTCCAGCATGGAGGCAAGAATGCTAAATTCCATGTGTTATGGGAGGAAAAAGGTTTGACGTGGTCATGTCTTTCCCTCATCCACAAAGCCCCTGATTTGGGATGGCTGATGTCCAAAAGGCAGCTTTTCTGTCCACTCCTGACATCTGACTTTGGCAGCTCTGAGTCTTGGGGCCAGATATAACCTTATAAGGGGCATTAAGACACACCTCAGGTATTTCCTATTCCAAATTCAAGTAAGAAGTGCTGGGGCAGCAAGTCCAGAGTGGTTGCAATTAGAATTTCCCCTGCAACGACCTTTGGGCGCTGACAGGCAGGCAGCTGTTTGGGAGACGGGCTGTCAGAGGACAGCCACAGGGAGCCATGGCCCTGATACCTCCTTTAACTGGTGTCCATATTCGTGCTGAGAGTGAACTGACCCACGAAATAAAACCTGCCAACCTCCTTGAGACTCTGTTAGTCATCAAAGGTAGCTTTCAATAGCCCTTGAGACACGGAATGGATTTAATGTGGGCCTGCACAAGTTGAGGAGAAAGAAATAAAGACCGTGAAGTGCTTAGCGGGGCATTGTTAAAAAGGGAGGCATGTGTTTTCCCTAAAAAATGCAATTAAAAAAGTGGTGTGAGGGTATAATGTCAAAAGGATGCTCCAGTCAGACCTCAGGATGAGAGCCTTTCATATACAGAGTGAGATTCACAGGTGGAAATAAAAGACCAGCTAACAGCTCTGGAAAGGATCTAATCCTCCTGAGTGTCCAGGACCAAAGATTAACATTCCCTCCACATTATCTCAGAGCAACTCAGCTGTCACAAAACACTTTCTCAAGCTCCTTAAGGTCTAGTCCTGGGTACTACCACATCAGTGTATGAGGTTTGACATTGCTGTGCTCATACATGGATTTAGCACCTGGGCTCTTCATCTTCTTAGTGATCTTTTCTTATTTCTACCCATCTGGCTCTGCCTTCATTCAGCAGCGCAGTGTTAAGATTTATAAGGCTTAATTTGTGTTTGCCCAGGATACAGAACAGCAGAGCTCTGATCTGATCTTGTGCTTCAAGGAGTTTTTGCATTATTTGCCTTGCAGAAGAAGAGAGCCTGAACTCTTAAGAGTCAAAAAAACCCAAACCTCCTTTTAATACTTAAAGGGAGAGTATCATTATTTCCTCCCTCTCTTTTCTTTCACAATACATAATCCAGCACAGCTTTGCAAACAAGATGGTGACAGGATATTTGCTCTGGGTAGTCGTAGCTTTAATCAATAGTGTCTTTATGAACAGAATAACAATTTAGGTGAAACTTGGGAGTGTTTTGTGTTTTTTTTTTCTTCACATCCAAACTACAAACTTTTACTTTGTTCCTATTCTTGTGGATGGTAAATTATATCAAGGCAGATGACACAGGATGTGTATATCTATTGGTTTTTTTCTCTCTTTTACTTATTCTAATAACGAAACATTTGACATACAGCACTGCAATGGCAAATTAAATCCAGGAAACCAACAAAAAAAATCAACCTTTAACAAAAAAAAAAAAAAAAATCAGAAATTTACCTTTCATTGTAAAATAAAACAAATGGAGAAAAATAACAGAGCTTCTTCCTTCTGTGTTGAGAGAGCCTTGATTAAAAGGAGTGATAAAGTGGTGGCTAATAATGGGAAGGAAAAGAAGAGTTTATTGGACTTGTACTCCTCACATAAATATGAATTATACATCCAAAACATGCTTGTTGGCTGAATGTAGAACACAACGCACAGGGCTCTAATCCATTTTTCATAAATAAACAATTTCTTTTTTTTTTTAACTCTGAAATTCTAATCCTGCTCCAGCCAACCTCATATAGAATATTTCTTATTATTTATTTCAGGTCAAGAAAGAGAGTCCAGTGAGCACTGGACCTCACCAGAACAAAGTTGCTGTTACTTTTTGGGCCTGTGATGGACTTTTCCCTTGCCAGGTGAGTGTCTGTGTCTTCACATTCCTCGGTACACACTGGTCCAAGCTGGGCTCCAGAAGTTGAGGCTGAACTACCTCAAGGTTACCCTGCTAAGAAGAATTCTTACCAGGAATTTAGCCACTGACCCATCTCATGGGGATATCTTGCTACTTAATTTCATGTTTTGCCTAAACAAAAATAATTGATTCGGTATCATCTAAGACAAGCAATCTACAATTTAATCAGTAAAAACCCAGGCCAGCAACCCTTACACCATTTATATCACCCTTTGTACATTTGTAAATGTCCAGAGAGAAAAACGCTATAATTCAAATCCGAATTATATTGTCCAACCACAGGTCTGGTTTGGCTGAGTTGGGATTCAAACCAGAAACTTTTCATTTAAATTCATCTATTTTTCTCAAAAATTGCGGTCTGAAATATGTGTACTCCCAGGTGAGCTATTGGTCCCCGTGAAATCGGTGTCAAAACTGGTGTTGGCTTTATTTGCACTGGAGTTTTCACCGACTCATCACGCCCAGCTGCCCCACTATGTGTTAATTTACTGGTTGCTCTGCTTCCATATGTTTGTTTTTTTTATGATTTTGTTTAAAAACCTGGTATGCACCAGAAGCTCCAGAGCTGCCCTGCTTTCTGTTTTGCGGGGCCAATACCCTGTGGCATTCCTGCCATATCATCACTCTGAAGACAGTTTTTATCCAGTGAAAGTAAAATAGGGAAGGAGTAGAAGAGAGTACTTACAAGTAATATATTTAATATACTTCAGCCTTAATTCTTGTAATGCTTGCTGAACTAATTTGGGATTTATTTATTTACTTTGCTTTCCTGTTACCTTTATTTTCTATTTTTCTCCAGGGAAGGCTGTCAAAATCCTGCCCCTGCTCCCTAACGAACCAATCCAGCTCTCCTGTGGTGTCCAGACATCTGTTGCTTTGAAAGAAATTGTCCCTTCTGATGTTTACATGAAGAAATATTAAAGATTTGTCCCCTGCTGTGTTGAAGGTTGATGTACATTCTTGTTTCTTGTGTGGACCCACAAACTGGGATATACTGGGTGACGTCCTAATACGTCATTGCATCCACTGGTGTGCTGGCAGGTGGAAGAGAATCTGAATGGAAAAGCGTAATTTCGTGTTCTAAATTTTCATTTCAAGCATTATATGCAACTACAGTCATAAATACACATCAAATGGAAACAGGTCACCTCTAAGATTTAAGGAAACCTGACAGTTTGGACGCACTGATTTAGCCCATGACAAAGAAATGCAGCTAAATTAAGAACAGGTATCAGTTCAGAAAGTTAAAAATAAAAAGTCATCCAAAGTTTGAACCCCTCGAGAAGGCTTTGAAAAAGCTAACAATAGAGCTCCTGTAAAACATAACAAAGTAAAAATAGATGCTGTAGTTGCTGGATAAAAATAGTGTAGATTTAATGCTTCTTCAAACAGATGGCTCTAAAACTTGAGATGACAAATTATGATTTGTTCAGCCCAAAAAGAAGTCTTTCCAAAGGCTCTGTGAATTGTGATAGCAGTGTTAGAGATGACCTTGAGATGGGTTTAGAGATTGTCAAATGAATTTTTTGTGGGTTTTTTTTGAGCTGAAATCAAGTATCGAGACCAAAATAAAACAGGGAAAACAAAATTAAATATTACAATTCTGGATAACCTAAGAATTTTACTAAGATTTAATTTCTTGTACCAGGAATAGTGGTAAGGGAAACAGAAGAAATCTTGTCTTTGATGCATTTTAATTCTTCTGATGTAGTATTTACAGTCATGGCTTACCAGTTTCATCATTCCCCATAGGCAACAGCACTTAGGAAGTTCCACTCCACCAGAGTTAAAGTTTATTTTCTGCTGGTGTGGCACTTTTGTTTCTAATATGGAGACAGAGTAAGGAATGAAACACCTCTCCATATGTATTTTTATTTTCAGGTGTCGCTGTACTGAAAAGAGCAAACCCCTTTTCCGAACACAAAGAAAAATACATAAACCACTTCTGAAACTTTTCAGGAATGGATTTTCCCACCCAAATTACCTGGTAACAGGCAGGTAGACAGAAATATTGACCAGCAAAGCACTTAATACCTCCTACTTTGCTAATGGCCTCCCTGTGTTCACACATGCAACAGGACGCTGAAATGCTTCCACGATTCCCTAAGGAATCCTGTTATCTGTAACTTAATAAGTAAAGAAAATACTTTCAGGTGTCTGTTTTATAAAACAAAACAAAACAAACCCACACACACTTGTACAATTAACCTCTGCCACTTATGGATTTTCTTATTTTCAAATTAAGTAAGTTGCAATAATGGTTGTATATATACGAACAGCTTAATGTTTCTATAGCAACTATCTTTTTGCTAAAAGCTTTACAAGCATTAATTATTATTAATAATATTTATTATTCTTGTGCCTTAGGAATAAACAATTTCATTGTGTCCCAACAACTTAACATGCTAAATAAGTGAGACTGTGGTAGCATGAGGGCCAGGAAATCTTTAACCACCGTGAATAGATGGTCTGCATTACTCTTGAATTTTGCCTTTCTTGGGCAGTGATGGAATAAGAAGGGGTTTAATTAACTTGGGAAATGATTTAGCTCCTGTCCTTCCATGTAGCAGGCTCTGACAGTGTGTGCACAGCAGCACCTCTCTCCTTTTGCCCCTCTGTGCTCAGTGTTGGTCTCTCTATTCAGGTGAAAAATAACAAAGGAATCAGCTGCTGTAATATATCTCACAGGCCTGAATTTAGTGCAAATTGAAGAGACAAGGTAAGAATCGAAAAGAGTAAGGTAAATCAGATGGAATAAATGGATCTGTGAGACCAGAGGAAGGACAGGTCTGGAAGAAACCATCATTCAGCACAAAGTCCCAAGAAAATTGTTCCTTATCAGCTTACCATTTGCCCTTCCTTGGCTGTGAGATTTGATTCTGCTTTCTGAGCCACATCCAGTAAATAACTTGATGCCCTTTCCCTATTTGTTCACACCACTAACTTGAATGCAAAAGGCATCATGGTAGAAAATGAATTGCCAGCAGGAGAAAATGAGGGCTCTGGTGTATTACAGATGTGCCTTGTCTTGTTCACTAAGCTGCAGCATCACTCTGAGATCCAAACGTCTGAAATTAAAACCCTCTGTCAAATCATACTTTGCTTTTTCTATTTTAAGAACATGTGGAGAAACAATTCTCATAAGCAACTGCTTTTTAGTAGCTGCAATTAAAAAAACCCATGAGACAATGTATTTTCAGATCATGGAAATGGCTCTGCTAACGGATCAGGTGCAAGTTCCATCTTTGGAGCTGTATCGTGTCTCTGGTGGTGGTCAAAAATCAAATGCCAAGGGAAAGGTGAAACAGGGGAATATGTGATGTTATCCTCATGCTGCTAAATGTTTCAGTACATGTGAGAAAATTCTCTGGATGTTTTACATCCTCCTGATGAGAGCTTAAGGAAGGTGGCAGCCTCACACGGCCACAGCAGCAGTTTCAGCATCCAGCTCCTCAAAATCCCCCCACCAGTGTTTCAGACAAATCTTTCATGAAAAGGTATCCACATGATCCATTTAAATGTTCTCTCTGTCCAAGCAGCCACATAAAAGTGAGATTCCTGAGTACAAACTGTGAATGAGAGTTCAGTATGAGATATGATTTCTAAAAGGGCAATTTTTGTTCTAACTGACCTGAGATTAATGCACTTATTTTCTGAATAAATGTATAGTCAAGTGTTGAGGAGAAATGGCACCCTTTCAGATGGTTTATTAGTGGTGGGTGAACTTGTACAGCCCAGTTTCAAATCCACTTTAGCTTTACTGTCTAGCTCATATTTTATCTAATATAAACTGTAAAGAAAGAAGACAGAAAGGTTGTGAGCGGAATCACGCCTGGTCACCGAGTCTGTCACCTGTGGGGACAAGGATAAGACACAGGTCAGCTCCCCTGAGTCTTCTGACTCCTATATCTGATGGTCAGGTAAAAAGCAGCTGCTCTGGCAGCCAAAGCTTGTCTGGTTATAAAACCAGGCATTGGCATTCTGCTCACTTTGTCCTCAATCATATCACTGGGATAAAGCACTAAAGTTCAGGGAAGAAAATGTGATCTAGAGGAATCAGTGGGAGTTTCATCACTAACTTAAGTAGTGACTGAATTTCACCCCATTTTCTTTGCAGGGCTCATGCCTGTGTCAAGCCTTTATGAAAATGTAAAGCCTGGCATACAGATTCCAGGCTCCTGTTAATTATACCAGGAATTGAAAGAGCAGCAAGAGTCTCTTCGTTTCCCCCCGCCATGGATGGTGCTGTGTCCCCTAATAAGGATCAGAGGGTTTGACATGCTCATTGTGTTCCTCTTGTTCTTCCAAGCCCTGGACACAACTTTTGTTTGTGCCTGTGTATAATTATACAAAGTCTATTTGACTACTTGCTCTGTTATTAAAGGATCTAAGAAGTTCTACTACAATTGAGGCATTCAGGGGTAGGACAGTTTTATGAAATCATACCCTAAGTTAGAAAAGTAACTGGTGAACATGGGTTATATATTCAGCTTGTTTTATTCATACTTTATTTAAATAAATAATCATACAGAAATCATAGCCATGGTAGCACTTCAGTGATATTTCTTTACTTCAGATAAATAGCTTTGTTTTCCTGATGGTCCAAGAGCCACAGGTGTGTTTGTATGGTTTTGCAAAGGAAAAGGATTTGGCAAGTGGAAGCTACAGCATCCTCTGCTCCCTTGGGTGGCTGGAACACAGCTGGTGATCCTAGATCTGGTCACTCTCAGCTTCTCTGCTCACCCTCAAATCTCCAGGGTGGAATTATGAATTCTTGATGTGGTGCAGCTCATCATGTCCTTACTCAGAGCTTGTTCATCGCTTGCCCATTTGCTGGCTGAGCTCCACTCACTGTCAGTGTCACTCATCGAACTCCCAGACAGGAGAAACAGCCAGTGAAATTCAGCCAAATATGGAGAAAAACACTCCATGGAAGACATCAAAGATGCAAAGACAAATGTAGGCAGGCAGCACCACTGCAGAAAAAAATCTGTCTGCTTAGGCAGTGACATGGAAGTCTTAAAATTCTCTTGGGTAGACAGCACTGTATTTCACATCTTCACTCACATTTTCTATGTACACAAATAAAGAATAGTTTTCATATAATAAGTTTCCACCAGCACTCCCTTGGTCTGGGTTCTGGTTTCCCCTCCTTCTGATCTGCCTGTTGCTCCATGTCTCATCCATCTTAGGAGTCAACATCATATTTCATCTGAAAAAAATATGGAGAGTTCTGCATTGAGGAATTTCCATTCTAACTTTGTGTTTTCAGACCTCTGTTTCATACGGCCAGAACCCATAGCTCATTCCATTTCACATGGATTTTATTTATGTGCAATTCTACCATTTATTTACAATTCCAAACTACAGATTAAAAACAAACAAAAAGAACCAACAGCATAGACTGGGAGAGCCTGAGCTAGGAAAGAAAAACAACCCCTGCAGTAGCAGCATAAAAGCAATTTTTTTGCATTAATAGATTGTTGTAGGAATGAAAAAATCCTTCAAGGAAGAACAGGGACATGAACACAGCTTAACCGTACCAGAACCTCTTAGAGAGTGTCAAGGAGCAAAATGGATCAGTGAAAGAAGAAAATAAGATTTATTTAATGGAGTTATTGTGATCTGTACCATCAGGAGACCTAGTCCTTCCCCTCCACCCTGCCCCAAATGAAGCCTTTAATCTTCATATTAAATGGTTTATTTTATGTTATGACCATTACATTTTCCCTTCTCTCTCTGCTCTATTCCCAGCACAGAGGTAGCAAAGTCAGAAACTCACTTGAATCCTGAATGTGTAAAGTAGGAGCTGCAAAGCATTTGAAACCTCTCTTCTGGATAAATAAATCTTCTAAAATTTAAGTATTATCCCTTCTTTTTTTTTCCCCCCAAAAGAAGCACCTAAAAACTGCTCCTTTGCATAATGTCAGCTTGTTCATCAGCAAAATTATCCCTTCATGAAAATTTGGGGATGATGTTTTATTTGCAAGAGAGTAATGTATCATAAAAAAGAAAAATGAAAGAAGAGAATATTTCAGGAGGTGAGCAAAGCTAAATAAATTCTTGTTAAAACCTTCCTGCATGACTCAATAATTCTTATTTCAAGTTGTTCTGTTGTTCCTGTGTTCTTCACTCCACTGGTTTCTGGACACCTATGCCTACAGCGATTATCTGCAGTAGTATTTCCTTGAAGTTAAAGGATAAGCAGGAATACTGAGATGGTAAACTCTAATCCACAGACTACAGGTATTTTTTTTCTGAGGTGCCACCAAATGTGTGATTTCTCTCCATATACCAGCAGAAGATCCATATTTCCTAACTGGTTTTCTAGGACACTGAAGTTAATTTCCTGAAATAATGAAGGTTCCTTTAGATCAAGTTTCTGCCGGGGATAGGGATTGCATCCTTTCTTGCTGCTTTTTGTTATTTTCATTGTGTCCAGTCAGGTGTAAGAATATGTTCACATGCAGACGTTCAGAAATGGGGTGCTTTGATTCAAAGCAAGATTTTGCTGATTTTTTTTTTAAATCATTTATCTGTGGAGCAGATCCTCAGCTGATGTAATTTGGCATTGTTCCATGGAGGCCATTGAAGCTGATCTGATTGTTCCCACTGAAGAATTGTTCATTCAGTACCCAAGTGTGAGAAACAGTTTTTAGTTAAACCCCTGGGATTTGAACACAGCACGCTCCAGAGATAAAAGCAGCAGATTTTTTTTATGAAATTAAGGTTAAACAAAAAATATTCAGCTGCAGCTATAAATTTACCCTTCCTGTGAGCTGTCCTGGGGTACCTGTGCCACAGAAAAGCTAGAACAGTTATCCAATCTCCTTGGAGGCAGCAGTTGGAGGCTGCGCACAAGAGCCTACAAATCCAGAATGGATGAGGTACCACTTGTGAGCAGCTGAACCAAGCCCTTTGCTTTGTGAGCTGGAGTTGGAAGGAGATCTGGGATATGAACAACACTATTGTTGGTCAGCCAAGATCCTCTGGCCGCACTGGAGTTTGGCTGGGTTTTATTAGCTGAGAAAAGGATCAAACACTTGGGGAACATGTGCAAAGCAGAACAGGACCTGCTACATTGATACCGAGGTCACTGACTCCTGACCACTTCTCAGTGTGTTTCCAGTAGCAGGAAAAGTGTCCAGATGGATATATAGAACCAAACTCACTTTTTCTCCTGCCCCTAGCCCAGTTAAATTTTATACCTTCTGTGCAGAATAACTTCACCAAGAGGTCTTCAAAAATTATGCTGTAAAGGCTTCCAGCTATTTCAGTGTCTAGAAGACTCTTGCTGATCAAGTCAGGTTTAAATTTTCCCAACCAAAGGGTGTCCACATCTGAGGTGAGTACTCCAACTGCAAAGTTAACAGAAAACATGCTTATTTTAGGCAGTTGATCTTACTCAAAGATCAAATTGCCACTTCATCATATTGTTGTGACCTGTGTCCTGTGTTGCAATCACCTCTCTGATGCAGTCTTTCAGAGTAAGAAAAAGTCCAGGGCAATGAGAATAAAGTTTTTGAGTTTACCAAATAAAATCTTTGTTACTGTTACATTTTCTCAACATCAAAAAAAAAAAAAGTTTTCTTCATTTCAGTTATATTGTGCCAGGTATTATGTCTTACAGATTTGGGGGGTTTACATATTTTTCTAAACTTGCACTAGTTTAGGCTGTCTCAAGGAGAGGGAGTTTTATGGTCGGTCTTCAAATAAGGTTATTTTTTTCCCATTTAGACTTTGAGAGTACTGATTAAAATCTGACACTTTAACATAATTTTGGTCATCATTCATAAACATTTAGTTTTATGCATAGAGTGTGTATTGAGGTACACTTCAAGGAAAATTGAAATGATACTGTCCCTCATACAGAAATAATAGAAAGATGAAAATAGGACTGAAGTGGAAACAATCAAGGAGAACAGGTATCTTCCCAGGTGCACATTCAGACAAAAATTAATGGGTTCAGCTAACTGGCCTTCTTTAGGGCCAGCCCAGGCTTCTTCAGGAAGAAGTGATCCCCAATACAATTTTAGTGACTACTAAATAAAGTGACATGGCAAAGATGAAGCCACTTAACATCTTTGAAGTAAAAAAGGACATTCTTTAAAAAAAAAAAAAAAGTCACCCCCCCCCCCCCATATGTAATATATGCCTTTTGGTATTTTTCCATTCTCTAGGATCTTCAATCAATATTTTTTTTCATGTCACTGATGTGCCATAAAATGTCATCATTTTATTGATCTAATGTCAGGTCGATGGCATAAGAAAGATTTGAAATGACAACTTGAGTAGAGGGATTGTTAAATTTAAACTGATGTGTTTGCCTTCCTGTCAAAACAGTGCAGGATCCTTCAGCTCATCCAGCCACCTGCCTGACTGAGCCAAGCTGACTTCAAACGGCAACACACCGATCAATATTTTTGGAAACAAGCTCTATTGTTCCTTTGAGGCTTTTTAGCTTTGTTTTCTCGCTGTCACACTCTCTTCAAATCTAAATTTCAGCTTATAAAGATACTTATTTCACCTTAACATGGCCTTCGAGCATAGAAAGTGCGTGTTGACACTTTTAATCAGTAGTTTAGCTCACCAGCAAATAAACCGAGCAGCTAAAGCTGCTAAGGAGGTTTCATTTGCTTAGAGATGGAGTTAAATTTCCAGCACTGTATCAGTTCATCAGAATTTAATCCCATTTATATATTTGCTTGTGATCATCTAGAAGTGTTCCGCATAGCATGAGTCTCTGTTCCCTTCCGGATTCTCTATTTTGCTCCCACCAAAATGTACTTTCTCAGGTGTGTTGGTTGGATTCTTCCTTACACTCTGTTTGCTTTGAGGAAAATCGTCCTCAGTGACCTTTCTAATCAATGGTGGAAAAAGGGTGTAGTAAACTCTTGTGCCAACCGGTAACAAACTAGCTAAGAAAGCACAGTTAATTTCCCATTTTTCTTTTGCCTTCAAATGCCATCAGAGAAAAAAAAGGATAAAAAAATAAATGTCTTCATTTTGACATTTTTAACTGTAGCGTTTTCATTAGTATTTCGGAATAGCTTTCTCTGAAAATGTATTGACATTAATTTTTAAAAGACGTCCAAAGAAGAGAAAATATTTAACCACAGCTGGGGAAAAAAAATGTTCAAGCTTACTTTCCATTTGCTAAGAAAACAAAGAAAAAAAATCATCCTTTTAAATCATATTTAGTTTAATTTTTCAAGGCAGATAGTAAAAAAGAAAAAAGCTATACCCACTTGTCATATGCCTGAGGACTGAGAAAAACTCTGCTCTTTGCCAAGCTCTACCTGCTCCTCTATAACTGAGCACAACTTTCTTGGAGACAGGTGACCTCACTGGATGTACTTCTTTCACCAAGCCATCTAAATTCTGTCTAAGAACCAGATCACCTTGTTAAAAAGCTACAAAAACAATAACCTTTCCAGAGAACAACTGCCATATTTCAGGCTTGAGTCCATCATACTCTCTAGAGTGCAGAAAACAGCCACCAGATTTGTGAGAAGTTGAATTTAAGATTTCCTTTTTTCTGCGAAACTCCAGCTGACAGATTTACTTGTGTCTGGCAATGTGGCTGAGCTTCAGTTTTTCCCTCTAACTTGTCGCCAAACTCATCCTGAAGCACTGGGGTAAAGTAAGTTTTGTTTTCTTGGGAAGCAACTGTAAACTTTCGTTCTGTTACGTGAAGGAATGAAAATGGCATTAAATATTTTGGGGATTGTCCAGAGTGAAAATAGAATTATATAATCACAGAATGATTTGGGTTGGAAGGGACCTTAAGGGCCATCTCATTCTGTGCCATGGTCAGGGACACCTTCCACTACCCCAGGTTGCTCCAAGCCCCGTCCAACCTGGACTTGAACACTTCCAGGGATGGGGCACAAGCATCTTCTGAAATTATCTTTTTTAATTGCTTCAT
>VZRE01013336.1:55146-67996 GCA_013396775.1 Cephalopterus ornatus
AAAAAGGGCTCTTAAGACAGTACTGATTGTGAGTGCTTTGTTAATAACCCAAGCTGAATGGGAAAGAAACGCCTACTTCCAGGCAGGAATAATTTTGAATAGATGCAAAGCCAGTGCAGGAAACAGTTCTAAGAAGAGGCTTCACAGAACAAGGTTACCCTGTGCCAGCTGCTCTCTGCTCACTGTGGGCAAGCATGAGAGATGGGAAAGCAAAAAGCAACCTTGCCTAGTCCCCAGAGTAAAATGAATATTAATTTTAATATTCACCGGGGAGCAGCTGGCACAGGGAGTTGTCCTTCCATCAAAGAGGCTGCTGCTTTTTCTTTCCATGTGCACTCCCACATTTGTGCTGTGCTGTGGGTGACCCAACATAGTGACTTCCACTTCTGGGAGGAAATAGCAGCTTGGATGACAATGGAAACGTTGTGTGAGAACCTGGCACTGTGGGCAGGACTATGGGGGAAATCTGAATGAATTTTGTAAGAGAACTAACTCCGCTCTATACTTAAAACTACCCTTTAACTTCCAAAGCTGTAAATTAAAGTTTCCAAGTCTTGTGTTTGAAGAAATACTTGACAGTGTGCCAGAATTATGACTTACATCCAGCAGCACCTAATCTCTCCTCCATGAGAATTGGAAAAGTTTCTGTCTTAGCAAGGTGTACGTTGTATTTCTCTTTGAAAGAGATCTTGCTGTTATTTATAACACTGAAACCCTAGAACAAAAATAGACCAAATAAATCAATTACACTAAACCCAATAAATCACTTCTATAAAACTCTTTTGACGTATTATATAAGACCTTTTCGTCAATTTCTAATTCTAACACTAGATCCACATGTACTTGTACTCTTTTATTTTGTTTCTTGTCTTTCCTAGCAATTCCCTGTTTTCGTGACATATTTTCTAAAGGCTTATGATGACAGGCATTTATAGCAAGAGTATTGCTCATCCAAGGAAACAAAGCTTAGCTGAATTCTACTAAGTCCCTCTTCATGTGACCTTGGTTCTAGTGGCAGGAAAATGAAAAAATGGAAAGCAGACAACAGCAATTAGAAATGCAGTGAAAAATCTTGAGAGAGCACTCAGACTTCAGTTTTCAACTACAAACTGCAAATATCAGCAGAGCAAATATGGGCGTATTCATTTCTGGGGGAAAAACCAACAGCAAACCATCCATGGAATAAAGAGAAACAGGGTCAAAATAAAAGGGGGGATATGGACAGTGTTTGCCAGGATAGGAAAATAGCGAGGTTTAATTAACTATGCAGGCAGATTGTCTCACCCAAGAGATGGGACAAAACAAACCTGAGGCATAGGAGACCCTGTTTTGTATAACTAGCAGAGCTGAAGAGGAGTCTTCCTAACCCAGTCCTTTCTGTGTTAGGAGCTCTGGGAAGCAGGGCCCAGGCTACCAGGAAGAACAGGGATTGGGATATCCAGAGAACACAGTCTCTGGAACAGGGACGCAGAGTGATTATGACTTTGTGGTCAAGATTGAGTGAGCAAACTTCTAGAGACAAGTGAAGAAAGGTGGGTGCTGTACCAGAGGAGGGGGCAGAAGCAACAGGAAGAAGAATGGAAGGCTGGAGAGAGGTCTCAGGAGGAGGTTCAGGCTCTGGTGTGAGCCAGCAGTGCAGTCCCCAACCCAAACCTTGCCAGTCAGGTGCTTTGCTGTCTGTTCTCCCAGTGTAAACTTGCTCTGAACAGTAAATCCTTTCCTGAGACACCTTCCCCAATAAACATGTAGCAGAGAATTAATTCATAGAAAATTTTGCAATGTGTAACCACTCAACCTTAAAATAAGTTCCGTTGCCATTTTTTCCTTATGTTTTTCCTGGTGCCTGCCCATCCAGCCTCCGTTCCCCCTCCACTCTCAACTTTTGGTGAATAACCAAGTCCTGCAATGCAGAATTACACGTTTTATGTAGCACGGACATGTATCTGGTCCTGTTATCTAGGTTTCACAGATACAGATACAGTTGGAGGTTCTCTGAACACTTACAGTGAAGGGACAGGATGCTTAGAGCACATTCTGCCTTTCACTGATCACTTTTTAACCTTCCTACCATCACCTTCATCTTTGTAACCCTTTCAGCTCAAACTGATAGCAAGAACTTGTGGAGTCTCTGGTATCCATTGTTCCTAGGGAATCATCCTAGGGGATCATTCCAATCATTGTGATAGTCTGCCACTCTCTTCTAAGGAGCTTGGAGAAGATCTGTGCTGTGAGATCCAGCCAGAGGATGGAAAGGCCAACTTTGGAGCTGTTTGAGGAGTTGGGAGATGTGTTCTTGGAAAAAGACTGGGAAATAACACATGAGAATTACAGCCTGTGCTTATGAAATAATGTAATCAGGACTATGTCACTAAATGTCTTTCCAGGCTGCAGCTACAACCAGTGCTGCTGCCATCCCACCCCACCCCATCCCAGCTGCCTTCAGGCTTATTCAGACACCCATCCATGTGAATGGGCTGTATCCAGGCTCTTTGTCGCTTTTGCAGAGCTGTCCTGCATTTATCTGTGCTCACAGCCTCGTGTTCATGCCATGCCCCCTTCCACAGCTCTTGGGGATGTGACTCAGTTACTGCACGGCTTGATAATGTCCCCTTGCTCTATGGGACCAGTTCCCGCCTGGACTTTGTGGCAGCTCAGGGCTTTTGCAGCAGCAGGTTCCTTTGTGTGGCCACATGGTGTTTGCTGTGTGCCAAAGCTGGGCACGGGCTGGAATCTCATGGAGCAGAGAGAACTGCCAGACAACCAGCCTCTGCTTTTAGTGTTCCTGGCAGGAGAGTTCAGAGCACAATGAACTGGTTATTACAGGAAATGACAACAGAAACAACTGAATTCCAACTGAATTCACTCCTAAGGTGTCTTTTCCAGTTATATGGTCTTTATTTGCTAGGGAAAGACGTGAGTGGTTCCAGAGCTCTCACAAATTAGAGATGATCCATCTTTCAGAAGTTTCCACTTTTGAGTCTCATCAGATATATGAGAATTCCCAGGGCGTATTATGCTGAAAATTATTGCAATTAATGTGAAGAAAAACACATGGAAATTTAGCTGATTTTCATGTGATGTGACAGTTTCATACCGTGAGATCTGCAGGATGTGCCATGGTAGATGGTTCCTGTGCTGTGCTCTGGCACTGTCCTGATGCCAATCCCAGATGCTTGGTGAGGAAAACATAGTAAAAGCTATGGAAACAAGCTGACCATGGCAAGGAACATGGGGAAATGTTCCTCTGCCTACTTGTTAGGCAGAAGTTTGCTTGCAAGGTGGATGAGAGAGATTACTTCCCTTTCAAAGTGCTTTAGCCTCCTTATTAAATCGCTGACATTCACCTTTTTCCACATAAACATTGTTTCTTTATCTTAGCTCGGGGGATTCTAATGTGTTCAGGTTTTTAATGCAGTATTTCAAAATGGCAGGAGGAAAACAGGAGGTCAAAAGACAATAACAAAAGGAGTATTTAATGAACATTCTTACTCATGGGCTACTGCTTACAGTTTTTAGGAGAGTACAAATATTTTTGAATACTACAAAGTTTTGTTTATAACACAGTTGTGTTAAAAATAATTTTGAGTTTTGTTTACAAAGCATAATCTTGAAGAAATCCATTGATCAGCATAGAAAAATATCTCACATGAGAAATATGCTGCTCTACTCAGAAAGTGACAGTACACTTATATTTAGAATGTGTGCTGGGAGTAGTATGTGTTTCGGAGAACTACTTCTAGATTTTAAGATCTTCAGAGCGTGTGTGTACATTATTTGTATTTTTTAGCCAACATTTCGGAGTTGATGAACACTGAGCATTTTTTAAATTATTTTAATGGAAATATTGACGTGTACACGTGTGTATGTGTGTACACACGATTTTTCTATTTAAAAAAAAAAAAAAATCCATTGGAAAATGTAAGTTTTGACCAGCACTAAGGGAGTTAAGTTTTAGAAAGAAGAGATTTCCCTGAAGTCCCATGAAATCAAAGACAAGAGAGTAATGTTTTGAGTGGCATTATAAAATAAATAAATAATCAGGTTGGTCTTGATTAAGATTACGAAGGAATGAGATAGTTAAAACTCCATCAATACAGAAACAAAGACTGAACATACAGCCAAGGATTGTTTCCTGGGATTGGATATTCAATAGACAGACACAGTATGGAACGGAATCATTCAAAATACAAATAATTCAAATACAATTCAAATACAAGATCCTGTAATCTCTTTTCATAGGAAATGCAGGCAGCAAAATCAACTGTTAAAATACATCACCGGTTGAGTGCAGTCCACCTCTGCCAGACTGACACAAGGTTAGATGAGTTATGTGGATATTCTGTCGCTATGAAACACTGAAATAAACCACACATACAGAGAGACTGATGCTTATGAGAAATGGATTAATTGAAAATGCCAATTAAAAGCAATTATTGAAATATTGAATCTGAATGAAGATGGGGAAAAAATACTAAGAAAGCATGAATCTTTCCCCTTACTGAAGCCAAAATGTGAGAAGGAAATAAAAGGAACAGGAAAGTCTGGACACACGCTGGGGTCCTGTGTGAAGGATTATTGTAGGGCAGAAAAATCAACAGCATTTCTTTAAGGAATCAATATTTTCTTCTCTGCCGGTGTTTGTCCCCAGTCATACCTATAGAGTGTGTAGTTTTGTGTGGAGGCATGGACAAGCTGGGCTCAGCAGTGCAAGATTCATGAGGGCAGGGACAGAGAGAGGGGAAAAAGCAGATTCATTTTGTAGCCCAGTGATACAGGAACTCACACGAGGGTTTAGTCATTGTTCTTGATGTTTTTTCACATGTTTTATTCAAAGACTTTTTAATTCAGTCTTAGTAAGAGAGTTTGACATTGCCATCCCCGGAAAGGGAGCACTGCCTGTGAGGTTCCAGAGTTACATTGGTTTTGTCTGGAAACTGACTACCTTTTTGCCTTTATTTTTGATTTTTAGTATCACTGCAGTCCAGTAGGGGTAAAATGTGTCTTTGGTCCAGCCTGGTGCCTGTGCAGGGAACTGGTGCATTCTCCTTGCTGGCAGAAGATGTGTTTTTTACTGTCTTCAGCCTCAGGGAAACCCTCACCTCAGTGTCCTGGGATTTCTAACCACTGGGCTGGCACAGAGAGGTGGTGGCACCATCCCTGCCCAGCTTTGAGAGAAAAGAGGGAGCCAGTAACTCCTTTGCCAAAGGGAGATCACTCTTCTTCCAAAGGGAGATACAGTTCCCTGAGTCTAGGAAGGGGATTCAGACTGGAAATGCTCATTCCAGTGCCACAAATGTGTGAACTCAAAACAATCCTTGATCAGTGGGCCTGTTTATCAGTGAATATAGGGACTGTTACGGATCTCAAACCTGTCTCGTGTTGACCCCTCTGCACTATTTTCCAGAAGTCCAATAGCTTTTGTATCCTTGTCATCAGAAGTATTGGTCTTCCTCTGGGATGAAGGATTTTCAAACATTACACTAGATGTCACCCCAACGGTCCTCACAAAGTGTCATGAAAAGGACCAAACCAAACCAAAACTGTCACTCTGCCATCCCCACCGACACGAGTCTTGTGTGCAGAAGCGTGACAGACGACATTTCACAGACCAGCTGTATCCCAGCACAATCCCACATTCCTGGTTAGCGCATCCCATGAGCCTGCAAGCATCCAGTTGCTTCTGAGCCCCCGGCTCTGCTCTCCGTGGTGCTGCACAGTTCAGAGGCAGGAGCACAGGGCTGATTTGAAGCCCAGGTGCATCACAACGTGCATAAACACACTGCACTGAGGCAATTCATTCCCTTTGAGCTATTATCTTGTCTTCTTTTACACAAACTTTTCAGTCTTCATCTCAGCAAACTCAAAGGTGGGTTTTTTTTTTTTGGTTTGTTAATCAGCATTCTGGATAAGACTGGGCAATAAGAACAACAAAATCAAATCTAGTCTAGGCAGTATCAAATCCAAACACATTTTAAGCAGTAACTACATTACAATCGCCGTTGGCTCCTTCCTTTGTGTAAGGAAAAGACACTTTCCAAATCGTTACAGAAATACCTCTCCACTTTTTTATCCACCTGATAACGCACAGAACTACTGATAGCAGCAGTGGGCTGTGATGGAACTGTTCAGCTCGTTTGCCCTGTATCCTCCAACTCTAAAAGGCACTCAGGCTACACGATTTTGGACCAGAGGAAAACGCAGCTGACATAAATCTACCTGGCTCTGCTGACTTTTGGTGGTGTGGATGCATCTGGATCACACAGAGGAGATGAGCAGGACCCGGGATGCTGTTAAATGGCGCATGCCATTAACTTCTGTAAAGGATCAAGGAGTTTTGCTTTGTTTTGGATGAAAAGTCCAAATACAGATTCTGATAAGAAAAAGGGGGTGGAGAAGAAAAGGAAAAAAAATCTTAAAGAAGAGATAAAACAAATAGAAAATCAGCTTTTTTGATTTAATGTAAGTGGAAGTAGATAATCCCTAATGGTTTATAGGTGGAAAATAACAACTCTGGAAATAACCTTAGGAAAGAGGAAGTTCAAAGCTTTTAAAGCTGCGTTAATGGGGGAGCCTGTAAACCCACCATGTTCACTGTGTCAGCTCTGCAGATCCCATAAAGGGATTGGCTGTCCCAGGATGACATTCCAAGACTTCACATTTCTTCTAAATTTATTTTCAAAGCAAGTTAAAAAGAGTGGGATGATATTTTTAAAAGTTTAGTGACTGCAGGTTTTGGGATATGGATCTTATTGAACACACCTCTAAAATTTTCGATATTAGGATGATGACACAGATGAGTAAGTTCTTCTCCCTGAAAATGAGGACAAATTATAGCTGAGAGAAATGCACACTTGTTACAAAGACTATTTGCTAAGGCTGCACAGAGACAGGATTTACAGTTACATGCTGAAAATAAGGATCCTTTTAAACTTATTCCCTTTGCTGACAAGCTGAGTTAAAGATAAAATCCTCATCTGGGGCACATTAATGTTGCTTCAGCAGCCCACTGCTTTTTGCAATACTGTAGCATATTGTATTTGTGCTTTCTACTGAACAGTTGTGCTTTGCTTACTTTTTTCATCTGAAAGGAGTATTGCTTTTATAAAAGCAGTATCTGAGAATCCAGATCATGTTCATCCAGTCCTTAGATTACTTAATCAAAAGTCCAGCTTGTCAGGTATCTGTCTCTCCTACTGATGCCACTTAACAGACTTCTCCCATTCCTTTATTAGGAGATTTTTCCTTTTATTTGTTCAAGATTTGAAAAAAAAAAAATATTGTATTTTACTTTAAGTGTTGATTTTTAACTTGAGCTGCATTTCTGTGTTCAGAAGGAATGTTTTGTGGTCTTAAATCAACGCTGAGTTAACTGGGCTAGTGTGGGAGAAAAGCAGGATCTGCCACCCCCCCACAACAGTATTGATGCTGCTGCAGTGTGGGCTCCACGTTATGGAACAGAGATGCCAAAGCATTTCCTCCTCTCTTCCACAGAGCGCTTCACTGTGATGTTTTATTTTTCTCATGTGTTCAGCCTGCATTATAAAGGTCTGGATGAACCAGTGATGCTTTCTTGGAGCTGTGTTGATGGGTCAATAGTGTCCTTTTTGCAGTATTTGGTAGCTTTCCTCTTGCCTCTGTGTATTTTTCCTCTGTATGAAGGAAGGACTTTTCCTCCAAAGGGAAAACAGAGTCCAGACACGCAGCAAAACACATTTAACCTAAACATATACTAGACTACAATTCAAGTTAAGGACAAATTTTCCTCTCAAATCCTCTTTCTCACACTAACAGGGGTATCAGGGCAGATTCCCACAACAGGAGACTCGTCCCTAGTCCTCTTTTCAGCCCTTGGGACTCCCTTGGTCTGGCATTCCCTTCTTCTCCCATCTTTGTCTCAGGTACTCTCCAATCTCCCATTTCTTCCCTTAGGATTTTGCTTCTTCAAAGAAATTTTTTTTCCACAATAACCCCCCAAACTTGTTCTTTGTTCTGCAGTGTTTAATTTTAGCTACAGATTAACATTAAGTCCAGACTAGAATTTCTTTAGGGCAATATTCATTTCTATACATGGCGTTTCAAGGTGCCATCCTGCATTACTAGTTATTAAGACTAATAATTTATATTATTAGTAGCAACATTTCTATTATCACTTGTTTTACTCTATTTCTATATCACCATGTGGTTTTTGCTTTATTCACCATTAAAACAACCCATCTCATCTTGTAAAATTTTCTGTTTTCCCTTCTCATTCATAACTATTTATAACTAGATATTTCAAATATATATTTTCAAACAATCTGTCTATCCAGCTGGAGTTGGCACCCCCATTTAATTTTCATTTCCAAAGAGTGTCACTGTCAGCCACACTCTGGGTCAGCTCTAATACACTGAAAATGACAACTACAACAAGCAAAGCTATCATGATCCAACAGGGACACTATTAATGATTCAATTTTAAAAAACAGAAAGAATTTAGTGGGCAGAAGGGATGTGGTAAACAGAAGACTGCAAACTTTAAAAAAAAAGGAAGTTTGCATCCACTGTAAGGAAGTAAACTAATTAAAATACCAAAAATGCCTGAAAAGGAACAATTCAGTTTGGACGGCTTGGCTAACAGTACAGTCTTATTCCATATACACTGTAGATGTTAAGAAGCAAATTGGTATTTTGAAGTATGGCAGCAGAGAATTAAAATTGAAAAATAGGAGAATAACATCAATATTATGCAATTACTGTGTGCCTGGGGTGGGGAAAACACAGTCTGCAGAGAGTCAGGAGAACAAAACTGCAGGAACGTAAAAAGTTTTACAACTAAGAATTTAATTCTTCTGGAAAGTTGAAAGACACACATTCCAGAGACAACCGTACACACAGAAAGACAGAAAATTATTGGTTATCTATAAACAGAAAATATGAAAGAATGGAAGAAGAAATGTAAGGAGTAGTTAATGGGCATATAGTTTCCTCCAAGCTTCAGGATGCAATAATATGTTTCCAAATAATTTCTTAACTGTTCCAAGGGGAAATAGAGAGTTCCCCTTTCCCCTGCACCATATTCATTTCCATTCCTTCATGACCCACGAACAGCACAACTTTTCCTCTAAAAGAGAATTCATTCAAAGTCTACTGATGATCAGTGCTAAGGAAGTTGCTATTCACAACCTCTAAGGAAGAACTTGAGCAGAACTGCTGGAATTCTTCCTTCCTTGTAATGGCTGTGTCAGAATATGTTGTCAAGAATTACATAAAAATGGTTTTTGTTTCATCTGGACACAGATTTCTCAGAGGCTCTTTAGAAATTATGGTAAACTGCAGCCACAAATGTAAAATGAGATTTAAAACCAAATTCACTTCTCTCCTCACAGGTAGGAATGAAAAACTCCTCAGCAGCAAAATAATAATTTCTTTTCTATCAGAAAAGAGAAATCTGAGGGAAAAGATGTCTCAGCAATTAAAATGTGTGTATGTGTGTGTGTGTGTGTGTGTGTGTCTATATAGAGAGATGTAGATGAAAGTTATATCTAAAAATACATTAAAAGTAATGGCTGGGGTTTGGATGTTCTAATTCCATGAACATAATTTCCATCTAGAAGGTTTGATTCACCTATCCTAAACATCTAGAGTCAAAACAACAAGCATTGGTTTTACTTTTGGCCTTCTCCATGACAGGCCATGAGCCTAAAGATTGGTGTTGGCACATTTCATTGACAGATAAAAAAATGTCACCTTAGAAAAAATTATGTCCTAGACACAAGAAAATATTGTAATAAAATATTCTGAGGGAGATTAAAATGGAAAAGTTTGGATTTAGAAACCAGAAAAGAGGAAGAAGTGGATGTAGGGTTAAATGCAAGGGGGTTTTTGCATGTAGTTTCCTAGGAATGCACAGAAAAATTAGAATTGGAGTTATTCAAGAGCTAATGCTGCACATCAAAGAATGATAACTAAATAAATTTATAAGGTCAGTCTTGCACAGCTGTTGTTTGAAAAAGATGTAATGGGGTAGGAGTTATTCCCTTAAATAAAAGCAGTTATGGAGAATTAGTATAGGCAGATCCTTAAATGAAACTGAAAAAGAGGGGAGAGGAGTACAAGACAAAGCCTTGAGAGGGGCAATGTAAAATCAGGTTCAAGGCAAAATTCACCAGAAGAGCAACAATAGTTATCCCAAAAGGACTGAAATCCATCAAGCAAACAGGATATCCTATTCTGAAGGAAATAGGGGGGAAACCCTGAAGAAATCAGCGTTCATATCATGTTATGGCAGCAACAGAAACATTCTGGTTTTATTCATTCTTTTAGACCCTTCAGGGATCTCTCTTTTTATCTCTCTTGGAGGATGCTCTCCTCAGGCTTTGCAACACATCTTTATGTTTTCTGATTCTTCTTTGTGAATTAAGTGAGTGTTAGTCGACATTTTGTTTTCCAGCAACAATTCTTGTGTATTTGAAAAAATGTCTTTCTAAACCGTAGTATCCAGGGCAGTCCCAAAACTATAAACCACGAGTGGAAGCAGGTTATAGGCAAAAAAAGTTGGAAAAATCATATGTTTAGGTCTAGGTCCTAAGATTATAAAAATCAGGAGAGCTTAATTTGTTGCCACTGAGGCAGTGGGATATTCTAACTCTCGGACACATCTCCCACGTTCTCTGGGTAAGTTTCTAAGCTTAGGCCAATTTTCATACCAGTAAATCAGATGTTACTTCATCCTTAATTCTAATTTACATTGCTTCAGAATGGAAAGAAGGAGTATGTAACAAAATCACTGAGAGCTTAAAAGAGAGTAGAGGGTGTTTCCTCTTGCCTACCCTTATAGCTGGTTACACACCCTTTCTGTCAGACACGTTGCTTCATCATGTTTACATCTCTTATAAATTTACATCATGATTTTGAGCCATTGGCCAGATACCTTAATATCAAGTCGAAAGGATGAATACAGTTCTATTGAGACACTTCAGAAAAATGTATCAAATAATATCTTTCTAAATAGGCACATACAAAACACTGCCTGCTGAAGCTATAAAATGTCCCAGTAAATGTCAACACTGGTGTTGGCCAGGTGTGCTCAGCAGCTGAAAATCAGGCCTCTGGAAACACCTTTATTGGAAATGCTGCCAAAGGAAGCATTTACCAGACAAATGCATTTTCTTAATAGGAAAAGCAAATCCTCCTCAGAGGGATTGCTGCATTCCTTCACTGATGAAATAGATTCTTCCTTTGGTGACACTCTAAAATTTAAGGCTGACTGATAAAGTTAATGCAATAAGCATGGATATAGGGAGGAAAGAGGAGAGACACGGAGGGTGGAGTGAGAACAGATAAAATTCAATTTCATGAATACCAATATATTGGTACATACATACATATCTACCGAACAGAAATAGAAAATGGAATGAGTTTTGCATTTTGTTGAGACTGCTGGGGAAAAGCCTTCACTGCATTAAGCATCAAAATAAGAAAGAAAGGAGGGGATTTTTAATGGTGTCAAGTCTGAGGGAGCTACAGGACGCACAATACCACCTCCTAGAAACATCATTGCTATTTTTGTGTCCGAAGGGATAATCCAATCAGTCTTTATACTTATAAAATCTAAACAGAATAAAACCGTGACTGAGAGTGTTCTCCTTACTGTGAAACTGAAAGGACAGGACAGAGATAAATCATGAAGGAAGGCTTGGCCCAAGCAAGGAGCAAGGTGCTCCGTTTAGATACCTCTCTGAACATTTTGGCCACAGCCTTTCTGACTCAGATAATGCAGAAGAATGGTAGATGACAATAAACTAATGGCCCTTTTCTCAAGCCCGCGTAAGGAACTTATCTCCTGCCATGGCAGTAATTAGCACCATAGTCAGTGTCATCCATCCATTTAAGATCCCTGATCTGTATTTTAGTCACAGCCAGAGAAAAGGCAATTGCATTGGTTTCAACCAGTTTTGAAACTTAAAACTCCTTTCCATCTACACTAGAAAAAGGTTTAGGTGGATTGATGTAGTTTACATGGGGCGCAGCTCTGCCTTGTTTCATACTATATACAAGAAGAACAGGTCTAAAACACTGCTTTTTCAGTCTTTGTGGATGCAAAAGATGAACAAGATCTATAAGATCTGATCCAGAAAATAATTGCAATTTTAGAAAAAAACAAATTTTACATGTGACTTCAAGCAAGCTTTCAGGCAAAAGGAGTGAGAGAAAAAAGTTAATATTCATCAAATAGACAAATGTTTTCTTGGTTATTAATGAATATAAAAGCAAAAAAAAGAAAGTTTAGAAGTATGCTAAAAATGGAATCTCTGATTTTATAAACTGTTCAGTAATTTATTCCTTTTGTTTTGCAATTTCCAAGTTATGTATCTTCCCACAAAATGCAAATACTAGAGTTTATAAAGGAATAGAGATATAACCCAGTTAAAGCTATATTCTGTTGGAGATGTTCCTTGTTCCTCTATAGTTTCTTGGCATGGATATAATAAATAACAGAAAAACTTAGAAATACGTTTCATTGGACAAATATTTGGTTAAAAACACTGAGAGAAATGTCACAAAATGTATTTTAATGCTTTTGTTTCAAGTAACTTCTAGGAAGTGTTTACAACTTTGCTGGGAGAGGCCAGGAGAGTTCATGCCCCACGGATGATCCAGTTGATTGGGCAGAGATTGAGAGGCTTAGTGGGGTATCAGCTACAAACTGGACTTAAACCCGGCTACTGCACAAACAACAAGTTTGGAACTGTGCTGGTGCTGTGGTGCCACTTGTCAAACTCAGGCAGAGACACAGGCAGCAGGGCACTGTCCTGTGCAGAGCTTACTCACAGCTTTTCCACGCCAATCCTTCCGGAACTCTGGCAGCCTT